>BPLS01025624.1:77044-135940 GCA_019656275.1 Rhododendron kiyosumense
TCACATGCTGCATCTGTTGCTGCAATATATTCTGCTTCTGCGGAGGACAAGGCAATTGTCCTTTGCTTTTTGGAAATCCTAGATATAATTTTAGTTCCCAAGCAAAATACTTGGCTAGATGTGCTCTTTTGATCATCGATTGATCCAGCCCAATCACTATCGGTGTAGCCAATAAGCTTGCAGTCATTTTCTTTTGTGTACCTGATGCTGAATTTCTTCATCCCTTGGAGTTAACAGAGGATCCGCTTGGTTGTTGCATAGTGTAGCTTACTCGGCTAGTGCATAAATCTCGAGATAAGATTTACAGAATACATGCACAAAATCTGGCCTTGTATGAGTGAGATAGTTTAGCAATCCAACCAATCTTTGGTAGGCCGTTGCATTGATTTTCTCCACTCCGTCATTCAACTACAACTTCTCATTTAAAGAGAGTGGAGTAGAGACTGGTTTACAATTGCTCATGTGAAATTTTTTCAGCAAATTGTCAAGATATTTTTCTTGTAAGATAAAAATCTCTCCTTTGGATTGCCTTACTTGAATGCCGAGAAACTATCTCATAAGGCCGAGATCAATCATCCCATAATCCTTCATCATAGCCTTTTTAAATTCTTCGAGCATTGCAGTATTGGTGCATGTGTAGATTAAATTATCAACATAAAAGCAAACAATGTGAAAATCTTGCGTACCTCTTTTTTTGACATATAGGGATGGTTTGCTTTGGCTTTTTTCAAATCTGCTTTGACAAAGGTACTTGTCAATATTGTTGTTCCAAGCTCGCGGTGCTTGCTTCAAGCCGTAGAGGGCCTTTCGAAGTCGATACACATTGCCTTCTTTTTCTTTGACTGTATAGCCTTGTGATTGCTCCACATAAACCTCTTCTTCTAGTTCTCCATTGAGAAATGCAGATTTGACATCTAGCTGATATACAAGAAGCTCATTTTGTGTGGCTAAGGCCAAAACAACCTGTATTGTCTCCATTCTTGCGACTGGAGCAAAAGTCTCATCAAAGTCTATTCCAGGTTGTTGGGAATAGCCTTTTGCCACTAAGAAGGCCTTGTGTTTTTGGATGGATCCATCTTCTTTGTACTTGGTCTTGTAAATCCATTTTAAGACCAATTACGTCTTTTCCCTTGGGCAAGTCAATGAGCTCCCACGTGTGGTTCATTTTAATAGTTGTAATTTATTCATTTATTGCTTTTAGCCAAATTTCTTCTTTTGCAACTTTCTCAAAATTATGTGGTTTATAAGTGAAGAAGGCAAAATCGCACGAGTCATATATATCCCGTAAGGAACGTACCTTTCTTGTTGGATTAAGATCATCCGATGATGAGCTCTCTGGACTGGTCCGTGGGCTTTGATTTGGACTTCGGTCTTGAGTCAAAGTTTCTCGCTCATGTCCTGCATCATCAGGCTCAAAAAGCTTTGGCTCTTGGAAGGAATTGTCCTCCCACTTCCATGCAGCAGCTTCATCAAATATTACATCTCGAGAAATCATAAATTTATTTGTGTTTGGATTATAGAGACGATAACCCTTGGACTCGTCACTATATCCGATGAAAATATATTTCTCCCCTTTTTCATCAAATTTTTCCCTTTTTTCTGAGGGAACTAATGTATATGCAATGCATCTGAAAATCTTTAGAAAATTTACCTGTGGCTTCTCTTTATTCCACGCCTCATATGGTGTCTTGTTTTGAACTGCCTTAGTGGGAGAACGGTTGAGGATGAAAATAGCAGTATTGACAGCTTCGGCCTAGAATATGTTAGGAAGCCCTTTACCTTTAAGCATGCTCCGTGCCATCTTTGTAATTGTCCGATTCTTCCGTTCTGCCACTCCATTTTGTTGAGGTGTTTTCCGGATTGTAAATTGCCTCTTGATTCCTCTTTTTCCTTGCAATCGTCCATGAATGGAGTGTAGATGAATTCGACACCACGATTTGTCCGAAGCGTCTTTATTTGTTTTCCGCTTTGTCTCTCCACCAATGCTTGAAATTTAAGGGATACGGAGAAAGCTTCTGATTTTTTGTCAAGGATGAATAGCCACATCATCCTTGTATAGTCATCAACAAATAGGAGAAAATATCTTTTTCCTCCAAGAGATGGTGTTCTAGTAGGGCCAAAAATATCAGAATGCACCAATTCTAAAGGCACTTTAACTCTTCAAGCGAACTTTGGAAATGGGAATCTATGCATTTTTCCATATATACACTCCTCACAAACTTTATCAATTTTATCAATATTTAGTAGCTCTTTCACCATATTTTTTCCCTTTAGCAATCTCATGCCCTTGTAATTTAAGTGGCCATATCTTAGATGCCACAAATATGAGTCATCAATTTTTTCTTCTTTAAGGGCAAAATTTTCATTAACATGACGTTATTAACGGAAAAACTTTATTTGGAGTTATTTTGATTTTTGCCACTTTAAAATTTTTCTTCTTGTCAATGATGGTGCACTCATCATTATCAAAGTTAAGTGCATAGCCTTTTTGCAATAATTGCCCCATGCTTAATAAGTTTTGAGTAAGCCCAGAAACATAAAGGACATCTGAAATTAATTTTTTGTTACCTTCCTTTGTGTAGGTAGCGATAACTCCTTTTTCCTTTCGCATTTTGCAGCTTCCCATCTCCCATCCTTACTTGTGAAGAGATTTTATTATCAAGCAGTACGAACTTTTCCTGATTGCCTGTTACCTGTTATATGATTACTGCATCCTCTATCCAGATACCAAATGTTATCTGACTCTTGTTGAGCATTCATGCAAGAGAATCGGTGTTCAGCTTCATTTTTTTCTGAAAAATTAGCTTTATTTTTTCCTTGATTGAACCAGCAATCTCGATCAGAATGATTAGAAATCTTGCATATCTTGCATTTAAATCTGCAATCTTTGGATGCATGATTAGAGTTTTTGCAAATAATGAAAGAAGAGTTAGAGTTACCGCCATTAGGATTCCTCTGATTATAGTATCATTTTCCCTTGTTCCGGGCTTGAAATGCATTTTGGCCTCCATGTCTTTTTCTGTTCATGCCTCCTCCTCAAGATGAGCCATTCTCTCGATCTTCTTGGTTCCTTTCTCCAAAATTGATTTTGCTTTGAAATGCTTGCTCCAAGGATTGATTTGTGAACCTGCTCATTCTTTGTTCATGGGCCTCGAGAGAACTCATTAGTTCATGTCGAGTAAGTTTAGACAAATTCTTGGATTCTTCGATAGTGGCTACAACATGATCGAACTTTGGGGGCAAACTCCTAAGAACCTTTTTGACGATTCTTTTATCCGGAAGGGTATTTCCATAACTTCAAATTTGATTGATAATTCCAGAAACTCGGGAAAAGAACGTTTGAACGGATTCATTTTCCTTTATTGCTAGATTATCAAAGTCTTTCCATAGTGTTTGAAGTTTAATGGAGATAACCTTTTCATAACCTTGATATTCAATTTTTAATATCTCCCATGCTTCTTTTGAAGTTTTTGCATTTATAATTCTTGGAAAGATAGATTTGCTTACCCCATGTTGAATGTTGAGGAGTGCCAAAGCATCTCTCTTCTTGTTCTCCTTGAACTTCTTGTTCCTTGCTTCTATCCAAGTTGCTTCTTCTTCAGCATTTGTCGGTGCCTCGTATCCGCTTTCAAAAAGATCCCATAATTCTTGTCAGACAAATAAAGTTTGCATTTGGATGCTTCAATAGTCATAGTTCTCTCCCTCAAATATAGGGATGAGATTTTGTGCATAGTTGAAACTGGAAGAGTTGGTCTCCATGGTGGATAAAAGAAGGACAAGGATGGATCGGTTATGTTTGCTTTGATACCAAAATTGTTGGAGTGTTGAATTAAATAAAGGAAAGATTATATGCATGAGATGGTAGATGTTTAGAAGGTGAGGGATGAGTGTTGTAATAAGGGAGATTTTTTGCATTGCTTTTCAAATTGTACACCAGGAAAGGTACAATGAAGCTCTATTTATACAACTAGTTCCACTGACTTTTTGTTTTCTAGAATAGTCTTCCTAATTATACAAATCTCTCACAACTTCTAGACTTTTCTAGTTTTAACCCGTGTGCCTAAATTACAAGTATCTTCTTTCATTATTACATTTCACACTATTCTAAATATTTTTTTTTCTGTTAGATATTTTAGTACAAAAGTCTACATATTTCTAGAAATTAAAAGATTACAAATTACTTTTTTAACACAAACTGAGGGTTTCATGGATTTCGGGGTAACCGGCAACGGCGTAATAAATGGTGGGCCGTTGGTGGTGGTGGGCGGCTAGATTAAGGTTAGGGTTTGATTAAACTTGGCTCTGATAGACACAAGGGTGCTGGATCCGTATGGGATTTATGCAAAAATAATCAGACACGTTGCAACAGATTTGGCTCACCCATGTAGAAGAAGAAGAAGAAAAAGAAGAAGACGAGGGAAGAGGAGAATAAGAGATAAGAGGTGTACCTTGTTTCGTATGTGTGAAAGCCGACAATGGTCGCCGGAGACAGGTGAGGGTTAGAGAAGGTCGCCAGTGGCTGGGCGATGGTCGCTGGAGACTGGGTATGGGCGGCAATGGTCGCAGATGTTCACACTTCACAGCCACGTGATGAAAGAGAGAGAGAAATGGAAGGCATATCTGTAGCTGTGTATGATATGGACAAAAATTTAGTGCTGTCATTTACACATTCAACCTACAACAGTATATTATGTCATATTTATCCCTAAAACACTAGAAAATATGGAATTTACCTCAACTGTGCCAAATATATCTTTGTTAAGTCCCTCCTGTCGTAAATTTGTTTTTATTTGGGAAAATGACGGCCAAGGACGTGTTTTGATAATTAATACCGTCAAAGACATTTCAGCATTAACAAATATTCTTAGCATGTCATTGACGGGTATTAATTATCAAAACACGTCCTGAACCGTCATTTTCCCTTTTTATTTTGGATTTTTCAAGTTGACCACAATACTAATTTATTATACACTCACAAATATTTATATAAATAATTACACACACACACACACACATCTATATAATATGACAGGGAAGTTTTTGAATCCCCTAAATTTCCTCCTATATTTTGGACCCTAGGATTGGTACACATTTTTTTAATGGCTGAGATTACATGATAGAAGGGTTAATGATATATTTGGAAAGGATGATACAAATATAATTCCTACCTTCTATCTAGCTAGCCGAAAATACAGAAAGGATGATACAATGATTTTGGAAAGTCATCACCTAATCAGTTTAGGCTAAACCTATATGATTTTGATTGGCCAATGGATTTTGGAAACAGCAATTAGCTGTATATGTATTCCATTGATTTTGGAAACGGCAATTTGTATTCTATAATTTCCATTGATTTAATTGTATATGTTCCATTGATTGACCAATGTAATTAATTAATCAAATTTGCGTTGAATGTTTGAAATAATTCTTTTAGGTTGATAAATACGTAATTTATGGGATAATTGTCTCAAAACTGGAATTTTTTTGAAAGGATCCTTTTAATTAAGGCATGATTTGTATTTTGTGGAATGAATGAAACCTAATAAAACATTTACGGTAGTAATGAGTAAGTTGACCTTTCTAATTTCCTTTTACGTAACAGTCAAAACAAAAAGATTTGTTAATTTAGATCCCAATTAATATTTTCAAATTTCAAGTTTAAAAAACATGATGCCTTAGGGTTTTTGCATCGATTTTCCATGTGTTTAATTGTTATTTAATGTGATAGCCCCCTACTTCGGTGTAGGGCTCGACTAAGTGCCAGTTCTATGCCGAAGTAAGAAAAGACTTGTGAATTTCAATCGAAGTTGTGGTTGTGCTCGTCCATCTAGAAAATTGTTCTCACTGCCAAATCTTATATGGAATACTAGTTAACAATTATAGAAAATACAAAAGTTTATTTACAAAATTGAAAATGTCTGTCCCTTTCCCGTTCTTCTCCAACTGGAGCATTCAACCACCTAAAAATGAAGGTCTAGAAGCAATTGATCGATTGATCGCCATTGCCGAGGGACATCGATCACCACTGTTGGATCAATTGATCGCCATTGCCGTCGATTGGCCGGAGCCCATCATCTTGAGCACTTCACTGCCCATTGCCTCCACCCCTTTTGTGCCAACCTGTCACGATGTCGTCGTCTCTGTCGTATGGACGTGGAAACAACCGCGGGTTATCATCTTTGTGAATCATATGGGTTGCGGCAAGTGAGCATTTTGTTTGTTGGGATTTGGAGCAAAAATGTCCACCATGCATGCAACATAACCAAGCCATCCACCTTTGGTAAAAACTATTAGGGTTGGGATGAAATCGAACCTAAAAAGAGGAATTGGCCTATAATTTTTTATATAATATATTCATTAAGGATTTGAAACTTTGAGAATTCAAAATTCTCTCACTTCTATCCATTAATCATCCCATGATTTTAGATAACTATAATTACTACAATCCCATCTGAAATGATGAAATGTTCAAAAAGTGCTAGCGTTGGATGCAGTTTGAGGATGAATATTTAAAAACTCTAAAAACTATTTAACCTATATCTTAGCGATTGGATTTTGGCACTAAATTAAATGACTGTCGTCTTTTGTGCACTCCTCTTGGAAATGGACATTCCTTAAATTTTGATAGGTTTCCTTAGGGTTTTTTTCTTCATATATTTGCCCTTTAACAATGGAGTATATTATTCTTGAAAAAATGAACGTCTTGCCTTTCCTTAAAATAACGTAATGATTGATTTGACTAGTAATTACTCCTGACCTTATCTGAGTAAACCAATTTGTATTTGAAATTATTTTTATATCTTGACCTTATCTGAGTAAACCAATTTGCATTTCAAATTATTCTTATATCTTTCCCACAGGGCTAAAGCGCTGAGACAAGAGTTTTTTTTTTTGCTCGGCACTGAGACAAGAGTTATCATCTGAGATGGCTTAATTACCTTAGACCAAACATCAAACACGGGGGGCTTTACTGAAGGGGAAGATTACATTATTTGTGCCCTCTGTACTAAATTTGGCAGCAGGCAAGTTGGAACGCTTGCAAACATTTTTTGTTTCTAGTTTTCAATTTTCCAAAACGAAATAACAGAAACGTTACTTCAGTGTAATGTACTTATTACAGTATATGACACTAATTAGGTTTAACAATGTTAACTAATTGTTTGACTACTGTTGTTTTTTGATTAGATGGTCTATCAGAGCATCTTACCTACTCGGAAGAACAGACTGAAGAATCATTGGAACACCAAAATAAAGAAAATGCTAATAATACCCAAAACCAACACTAGCCTTCAAATTCATTGCCTTTGATACCACTAAAAGAACCATATATGCTGCCCCATGCAATTTTTCAGCTCTGCTCAACCAAACTTGTCCTCAGACTTTAGAGTGAATTCCTCTTCAATTGATGATGTCAACCTCGACATCTGCAAATTAAGAATAAAATGCCAAAGGTAATTGTTTTAGCATATGGACCAAAAAAATAAACTGGGGTCTTTATTTATTTATTTTTATGTTTTTTGGGTAATGGATTAATCAAAACTAAAAGGTTGGTAAGTTTAACAATATTTTCTCAAAAAATTGCTCACATTGGAATAATCAATCTTAGCAACCTTCTTATAGCAACTAACCAAATTATTATTATTTTTTTGATAGGCAACAAGATTTTATTAAAAACTCGACAAAGAATACATCAAGACGAGACCAAATACTAGCCACAAAGGATAAGGCATATAGTAAAATGCAACTAACCAAATTTTGGTCCTTAGATGACCAAAACTAGCAATCTTTTGCCAGAGCCATCTTTGAGATAAGGTACATAAGGTGGCAGACTTAAGCCCCCAAATTTTTGCTCAAAATTAGAGCCCTCAGATAGGTATAGGCAAATATGTAATATATATTTTATTTATTGCTTATATAGCAAATGAGCTAGCTATCCAAGAAGAAAAGCTTAATTTTGCTATTCAACAAGTATTTGGTTCAAGTCCTAGAGGCCTCTCTTTTCCTTCTCCATAAAAATATTATTTCCCCTCACAAGTTCGTCTTAAGCCCTGTGAATATCAGGGTCGGCATTGCCTTTTGCCAATAAGCAAATTTAGTGGACCCATATCTTTCCAACTAATAGTACATTCATCGTTACACAAAAACCTTCTCTCCTCCCATCTCTCTCTCTCTCTCTCTCTCAACTAAGTTTCAAAAAATTATTTTAAAAAACAGTCTCTCCAAAACCAGTTAACTTTTCAAAACTATTTTTTCAAGAACTTCCAAAAACCGTTTTTTCAAAAAAATGATTTCAAAAAATAGTGGTGAAAAATTATTTTCTATATCTAATAAACAATTTTTATTAGTTTAAAATTTGTTTTTTCTGCTAATAGTTTTTAGTTTTTTGTAATTTGAAAGGTGATGTGACAAGTGTTGGCTATCCAATTATAAATATGTGATTGTGGACCTCTACATTGCTAATCTTAGCAACCCCTTAAATAGATAACCAAAAGGTGATGTAACAATTTTTGGCTATCTAATTTTGGTTAGGCCATTGTGGATATATGCTCGTAGTGCGGGATGAGTGGATGTTTTGAAATTAATCGAGCTACTAGTTTGCTTATGCCTCAATCTCAGAAGTTGCAAATTGGGTCTATAGATGAGGCTAGGTTGGGTTTATGTATGTGTTGTTAGAGTGCGTGTGTGTTGGTTGCTAAGCGGTGCAGATCAAAGATTGAGCCGGGAGGTTTTCGGGGAGGGTTTGTGTGTGTGGGTGAGTGTTGTGGATGTGTCTGTGTGGGTGAGTGAGTGTATAATGAATTTTACCTGAATTGTCGGTCAAACCCGACTCCATGTCAGAATCCGAGTCAGAATCTGAATCGGAATCTGAGTCCGACTCTGAGTCCTCTGCTATCACCTGCGCAGCACCTGATCAGAATTAAACATAAAGGCCACATTAGTTCTGACCTCAAAAACCTAAGTATTATTTGAGTTTGAGCAGTCTCGCTATTTATAGGAAATTAATTTTGTATTAGATGCTTAACAAATTAGGCATGTAGCTGGAAGCTTTAATTTTTATATTTCCATGTGCTTGTGTAGATATTAACGAAGGTGAAATTTTGGAATATTATTCTTGAAAAGTTGTAAAACTAAATATTATATGACCATATATTTATGACTCATTACTTATTGGATTTATTATTCATATTAACTTGGGAGGTTACTTATATTTGTTTACCCTAATCAATGATGGAGCCAGGGGACAAGGGGTGGTAGCCACCACGGCAAGAATTTTATAAAATGCAATTATTGTATTTAAAAAAAATTTATTCCCAAATTTTATAGACCCGCCACCACTAAATTTTTTCTTATTTTTATCATGTAGGAAGTCTTTAAGCCTCTCTTCTTCTTTTTTCAAGAAAGAAAACCCAAAATAGTATTCCAAAACTAAATTCAACTGGCTAAAGTGAATTATTATAAAAGATGAGATCTAAATAAAGGAAAAAAAAACATCACAAATTGTTTTTATGCAAAGTAATCTTCCAGAAAGGTCATGAATAAAGATTAGAGACGAACATTGAGAGAGTACTTCCGTATTAGTTCGATAGTTACTTTATGGGCAACTCCGATTGGAACGGTTCTTTATCTCTTGGAGGATGTGAACTCTGATTGAGGAGGACTGCGAGTTTTGGGTTGGACCTTGGAGTCATTGGCATCCGTAAAAACCCTCTTCTCGTTGGGAGGCAACAAGGACTTTAGGATAATAAAAGAACGCGTCTCACCATCTCACAGGCCATCTTTTTTATTTTCGTCTAATTCCATGTGTATATTATTGGAGTATATTTTATGTCACTTTATTCTAATTACTAAAGCAAATTTCTAACATGAAAAACGTACATACCTCCGGCAGCCTGTCCCGCAGCTGGCATATCCGCTAACACCAAATCCTCTAACATCAAAGAATAGAACACTTGTAAGATGTAAATATTACATTCAGCACTTTCACATAACATTTTCTAGTTTTTTTTTTGTTTTTTTTATTTTACACTTGTTTAAGTGTTCACACTTAATACATATATGCAAGCTTTAATCTTGTGTTCAATGTACCTTCATTCTCTAAATCATGTGATTGAAACCCATAAATGTATATTGCAGTGTAGTACTATACGTACAAACATCTCCCTTCTCTCTTTCACACAGACAATCTCTCACACAAACTCACGGTGGAGAAACCTCGGGTAGGGGGCTCCGATTTCTCTCTCTCTCTCTCTCCTCTGCTCTCTCTCTATCTTATCTCACAAATTGCACAATGCACACATACACATACTTATAGATTGAATTTACAGACAACTATAATAACTATATGCAACCACTCAAACATATATCTCAAGAACCCCTGTTAATTTACTAAAAACATAGCTTGGTGTAGGCCACTCTCTCTCATCACTCTCAACCTCTCCTTTGTCTCCCCACCATCTATGTCTCCTAACCCTAACACACTAAACCTCACGTACAATTAAGTTTATAATTCCAACACTCCCGCTTAAACTTTATTGTGCCTTCCGAGACTCATCCCTCATCCCCCACTCTCTCTGCTCGCTCGACAACCTCTTGTTGTCTGCCTATCTCAAAAAAAAAAAATAGTAAGATGAGATTTGTACAAAATTTGAAGGTCGTGAACAACAAAAAGCAACAACCCATATTCCCTTCTCTTTTTTGGCAAGTGTAGTCAGGGCCGACCCTAATATTTTGGAGACCTAAAGAGAATTTAATAATGGGGCCTAGGTTTTTGTAAAAAAATAAATTCAATATAGGTGGTAATACAAGGTAAAAAAAAATTGAACATGGTATTTTAAGTTTTGTCATTTAACTAAAATAAACTTTTTAAAAATTTAGACTATTAAAAAATTAATTAACATAACAAAGTACTGTTGACACCATGTGTTTTCTCTAACTAATCATGTAATTAATGGAAGAATACTATTTTCTTGCAATTAAAAAATTGTTTATTTTAACCTTTTTTTTAATTAAAGTTTGTTGAGGAAAAATAAGTTATTTTGTTTTATTTATTGTCAACCATGATCTTTTTGTGTTTTTTTTATTAAAATTAAGATTAAATAAATGCAAGAAAATACAAAAAATATATATATAAACATTTATGGTGTGCCAAAAGACTTCAACATTAAACTTGAGTAACATCTACAACTGCTAAAGCATAACTAATTTTTAATACAAGTGGTGCAAGAGTTGTTTTAGAGAAATAATTTTGTCACTCCCTTTTTTGTTAACGCCACTCTTCTGCAAGTGTATTTTTGCACCAAAAATACACTTACAGGAGAGTGATGTTAACAAAAAAAGGAGTGGCAAATCAGTAGCCTTGTTCTTTCTACACTAGATCCAAAAGAAAAATAAGGGAAAAAATTAATTGGAAATTGGGATCCTAGTTTTAGCTCAAATTTTGAGGCTTAAAGTGACCGCACTTCTAGTTTCACCTTAGGGTTGGCCCTAAGCATAGTTAAAGGACTGACGCAAGATTAGTTTGACATTAGGTGGACAAACGTTAAGTTTTTTTTGTCACATATAAATGATCGCTATTACAAGTTCATCAAAAAAAAAAAAAAGATCGATATTACAAATGAAGGGACAAAAAATTATTGGACATATATATTTCCGATCGGGCTATAGACTTATAAAAACATGTGCTATATACTTTTGACACCTTCAAACTTATTATGCATACATAAAAAATACTAAACCCAATGTTAAGTCTTTTATACAGGCATGCAATCTTAAGCTACAGGACAATAATTGAATGTTCCAAAAAAAAGGGGATAGGCGAGTGTTATATAAAGTTTGTAGTACGTGGTACCTTCCTCTGTGAGATTTCCCAAGTCGTCTTGATCCACCTGATCAGCTAGTTCGTCGTCTTGATCCTCCTGAACAGCTAGTTCGTCGTCATGATCCACCTGAACGAGTTCGTCTTCAAGCCACTGAACGAACTCATCCAAATTGTCTTGATCCACCTGATCGAGTTCATCCTCAAACTCAACCAAATCTTGATCCATATCTGCACATGTAAATTGGAGTTTAGATAGTAATGTATTTAACTTTCGCATTGCTATGCATTTCATGGGTACAATATTAGATTAAATGTCTTTTCTTTTCCAGCTTATTATTGTACCCTAGTTATAGGGCGGCATATGCTTAATTACATCACACACAAAATGATAGATAAACACAGTAAGAACAACTTCTTAAACGCGATGAGAAGTAACTTGGATTTCAGAATGTAATGCACGTAACTTTTCCATTGCTACGCTCCATAGCTGCACATGTCTGGATTTTTCAATGAATATTTTGGACTCTTCACCATCCAAACACTCAAAAAGCAAAAACTGAAAACATAAAATGCAAAACTAAGGTGCAGTGCCGACCCAAGGTAAACCCCAAAAGCCCAGGGTTTGGACAATCTCCCCCCCCCCCCCATCGGGCAGCCAAAAAATGTAAATCCAATATAAAAAATTAACGCAAAATTAGAAAATGTTAATGAAGAGCAACTGATAGACATTGCACTAAATTAGATAGAAACACAATCAACATGGCGATATTTAGGGGTATGAGTTGTCCCAAGAACTTGGACATTAGGAAACATTATTGTTGAGAGAAGTAATATAATTGATTGACATCCTTGATTTTGTAATGTCTTATTAGGAAGATGTTGTTTTCAATCGTATGGGTAGCTTAATTATTGAATTTTGTTGACTATACTAATTAAAGTTCATTAAGGGAAGAGCAATTTTTCTAAGTTAAAGTTGATAAAACTTACATTCGAATTTCGGACTACTACGTCACCAGAGAAATTAAGTAGATTGGCCAAAACCTCAATCGAAAGTTTATTGAAACACAATCAACATGGTGATATTTAGATTTATGAGTTGTCCCAAGAACTTAGACATTAGGAAACATTATTGTTGAGAGAAGTAATTTAATTGATTGACGTCCTTGATTTTATAATGTCTTTTATTTATTTATTTTATAGGCAGCAAAATTTTATTAAAACTTGACAAATGGTACATTAAGGAGGCCAAAACTCTAACTACAAGGACTTGAAGCACATAGATCGAAGGCCATACAAAAAAGAAAGAAAATACATCCAACGATATATATATTGAATGAAACCACGAATGGAGAAGTGGAAACATTCAAGAAGTAAAACATTAAGGCACATCCACATAGGAAAGCATATGCACCAGAAACCTCAATGTATCTATTCCAAGCATCTAAGTAGATCCAGCATGGGGCCAAATGAACAGCATAGCACAATTCCACCATAGCAACACTGGTAAGATCAGCATAACAAGCCTTCCAGGTAGCAGCAAAATCATCCACAGATGATGTAGGCCGATATTTTAATTATTTAAGAAATATAGGAATTTTAGTTTATTATTTTGCAATTAGTATTTTATTAGGAATCTTTCCGTTTTAGCATAAATTGGCTAGGATATTGGGTTTTCTTAATTAGGTTGATTTTATTTCCTCTTTATTGTGTTCTTGCTCTCTAAGACGTAGATTTAGGGCCTGTTTGATAAAACTAAAAACTGAAACTAAATACTGAAAAATTAAGTACTGAAAGCTGAATGCTAAATGCTAAATTTTTTAAGTTGAAAAGCTGTTTAGTAAATATATTAAGCACTGAATTAAAAAAATGATAAATTAATTTTAGTTCCGATTTTCTTTTAATTTACTAATGGTCACACTGTACTTATAATAATGGTGGAATGGTGATTGTGGTGGTGGTGTACTGGTGGTGATGGAGTGCTGGCGGTCTTGGAGTGCTGATGATAGTGGTGTAATGATGGTGGTGGAGTGATGGTGATGTAACGGTGGCAGTGAGTGGTGGTTGTGGTGGTGGTGGTGTAATGGTGGCAGAGCCGGTGGAGTGATGGAGTGATGATGTAATGATGTAATGGTGATAGTGAGTGGTGTTAGTGGATTAATTCTGAAGTGATTTTGGGTGTTTTGTAAACGCCTCTAACGATATCGAACGAAGCTCATTTTTTACAGGGACCTTAAACGACATATTTTGAACAAAATGAGCGGCTCCGATCATCTTTGTGGGACCCGAGGCGGGAGGAAACGGGATCTGTGCACAACTTGCTGTGCACATAGCACAGCTTTATTTGGGTTTCCTTTTTAGTATTTCTAGTTTATTATAGATTGAGTTGTAAGCCTTAGGGTTAAGGGAGTTGTTTTATAAATTATTAATGAAAATTTGAGAAGTTTTCTCATAATTGTTTGTTCGTAGAGAAAGTATCTCTAGTTCAAACTTATTTGTGATTGTCCTTGTTGTGAATTCTTCTATTCCAACACGCCTCCCTGCATCAATTGGTATTAGAACCTGCGCTCGATTCCAGATCATGGCGCGATAAGGAGTTCGTTATGATCGCTATGCTGTTGCCGAAGATGTGTATAATCGAAGTAAAGCAGCACGAGAAGCACGAATGGAGGAGAGGTTCCAACAACTTGAGCAGCGTGTGATGGATGCGATTGGCGTCCTAACCGATTAGATGGCTGCCATGGCTGTTGGGGAGAACCCACCTCGCCGTCGTCTGGTTCAACCTCGGTTTTTGAAAGAGGAGGAGGTGTTGGATGATGTTTCTATCACCAAATCTTTGGCTGGTAACCATCAATCGAGGGAGAGGACAATGGTGGATGAAGCTATCATTGCATGGCCATTCACATCAAGTATTATTCCAGATCCAATTGTGGATTGGAGTAAATTGCCAGTTTTTGACGAAGAATCGGTGAAGAAAATTATAAAAGGAAAAAATAAAAAAATATTGCAAAAAAAAGTTGTTACCATGCTTAAAGGTGGTGAAATTGGATGGGGTGGTCAATTCATGGATCTTTTTGGGGAATATATTGGAGTTGATATAAAGAAGAATATTTGGGTTGCGTACTTAGAGAAAATTGGGAAGAAAAATCTTATTTTTATTTTTCATAACTCTTCTTCACAGTTTGGCTTGGAGAAAATCAATTTGAAGTACAAGCTTGATGCAGACAAGGTTCGGCATATTCAATTATATAAACCCGATGACGAGTTTCTTCAAGCCGGGGAGAATGGTGCAGGTCAATATTTCAATTATTTAAGAAATATAGGAATTTTAGTTTATTATTTTGCAATTAGTATTTTATTAGGAATCTTTTCGTTTTAGCATAAATTGCCTAGGACATTGGGTTTTCTTAATTAGGTTGATTTTATTTCCTCTTTATTGTTTTCTTGCTCTTTAAGACGTAGATTTAGTTTTTCCTTATTTAGGTTTCCTTTTTAGTATTTCTAGTTTATTATAAAATTGAGTTGTAAGCCTTAGGGTTAAGGGAGTTATTTTATAAATTATTAATAAAAATTGGAGAAGTTCTCTCATAATTGTTTGTTCGTAGAGAGAGTATCTTTAGTTCAATCTTATTCATGATTGTTCTTATTGTGCATTCTTTTATTCCAACATGTCTCTCTGCATCAACTGAGCATCATAAGAACACATGCAGAATCATATTTAGGCCATGGCAACTTACAGCCATGACCCCACAAGGTAACAGAAGTAGCAGCATACTATAGACAAATCAGCATCATGCCCAGCACAAGTTAATGAGTTGAAAGAATTAGTCATTGGCAGAGTTTTAGCCATGACCAAAACATAACATAAGACCAAAACCTTCAGCATAGCAGTTTGAATTTCAGCTACAGGCCCAGAACATTATGAATAAGGATCAGACTTGAGAGCATATCTTCCTGCTTCAGAAAAACATCACCACCGCAGCAGATACTAGCAGAAACTAATTGCAGCAAACACGGCAAACTCACAACAGAATTCCATCACATCATTTCTCAAAAAACAACTCTAAGCCCTCCAACAGCTATGATTTGAAAAGAAGAAAAACCTTCAGATTTGCCTCTTAGCCCTCCAAAGGATAGGAGTTGAAAAGAGGGTAAGGTAGAGTAAGGGCAGAAGACTAATCCAGAAAAAATTGCAGCATCTCAATAGAGATCCAACACAGCAGATCTCAACAGCACCTCTTAGCCCTCCCAAAAACTAGGAGTTGAAAAGAGGAAAGGCCTTCAGATTTGCTTATTAGCCCTCCACAGGATTGGAGTTGAAAGAGGTAAACAATGAGACAACACATGTATATCATTGCACCTCTTAGCCCTCCTTTTATAATGTCCTTATTAGGAGGAGGATGTTTTTCAATCGTATGGGTAGCTTAATTATCAAAATTTGTTGGCTATACAAATTAAAGTTCATTAAGCGGAGAGTAATTTTTCTAAGTTGAAGTTGATAAAACTTACATTCAAATTTCGGATTACCATGTCACTAGAGAAATTAAGTAGATTAGCCAAAATCTCAATTGAAAATAAGTACTTGGATGAGTTAAAATAAGGAAACTCAGTTGAAAATTTTGATTCAAAAAATACAAATAGAACTTATTTTCTTTGAATTTGATTGTGATAATCCTAAAGCACTATAAGCGGGGTTACATTTTGATTTTGATTTTTTAATGTAATTCGAGTTAAAAGCACAATGTAACTTTAACCCCTTTTTGTTACTAAGGTGGCCAAGCTCAATTTGACTTGAGGAACCTAAATTGTGCATTAAGAGGATGTTGGCTGATGCCAAATTGAGCTTGGATGAATTCCAAATGTCACTCCCATGTATGCTTGTCAATTAGGGATTGGAGCCGATCAAATTGCTTTCAAACATCTATATGGTATTGTGTTGAGGATAGCTGAATAACTATTCGCTGTGTTTGGTTGCTCTTTTTTAGAGTAACTTTCAACTTTCGGCACAGTTTTCAATAAAATTTTCTCTCTATCTCTTTTCACTCATTACCACTCCAACTCTCAAAAATAATTTTCTAAAAGCTCAATCAAACAAAGTCATAATTTTTGACTTACATCCAACTACACCTCTTGACACAATAAAATACACTTCAATGTTGGATGGTGTCAAACGATGCTTTCACTTTTATTTTATTTTATTGACAAAAGTAACATTTTATTAAGAAAATAAGAAAAAGAAAATTCAACTAAAGGTTAAAAAATACATCCAAATGGTACAAGCCCATACAACACCCAAGGGGTGAGCCCTAAACATCTAAAGGCTTAAAAGCCTAAATAATAATAAATCTCATAAAAAATCTGATGGCTTAAAAAGCCCAAATATTACAATTAAACACAAAATAGAAACCTAATCCACTAGAATGGGCTAGGCCCGGCCAAAGAAGCCCAAAACAAACCCTAAACAATTGAGGAATCTTCAGCCTTGCCACCCATAGTAAACCAATTAGACAGCAACACCCCAAAACGCCGACCAACTACCTCCGATCACCACCAGGCCACCCAGGCCAACCCAATTGGAGACAACCCAGCGAAACAATCAGACAGCTGCTGCCGTGGGAGCTCACCCAAGCCATTAGCCATTAGGCGATAACAAAACGATGCTCTCATTTTTTTTTTTGATCGGCAACAAGATTTTATTGAAACTCGACAAAGGGTACATCGAGGGACCAAACTCTAGATCCAAGGCAAACTTGGATCACAGAGAAGGCCAAACTAAAGGAAGGAAAGAAGAAAATTACATGCAACAAGGTTGCAAAGAGCCTTATACGACCAAATTAACAGCCACATCAGCTTCATAGCTCTTAGGACTAGGACTACCCCATAGGATCCACAAGCCAGCCATCAAAAAATTAAAGACCCAAAAATTTGCCACCTAAGTCAGCATCACATCACAGTAGAAATTCTCTCAGCATTCAACCTTAGCAAGATAGACGAGATAAGATCTTCAAAGCCATCCTTAAGCACCAACGCATCCAAAACAATCCCAATTGATCATGAAATCCCAGCAGACTGCCTTCATCTCTGATCCATTAACAACAGCTACAATAAAGCATTCCGAAACAGCCTTCATCTCAATTCCAGCAAATTAATGCTCAACACAGCTATGCGAGACTTCCCATACTTGAGTATTACTCTTAGCCCTCCAAATCTGAGGAGTTGAAGGAATATTGGATATTGACACACCCTCTTCATGTCCTCTTATCCAAAACGATGCTCTCATTACAACTAATAACATCAAAATACTCATGCAAGGCTAATAGCTTGTATCGAATTGTACTCAGAACACGAATAGTAAAATCATGATTGTAAATATATAAATATATACATTAAAGTAAAAAAAAAAGTACTTCCAAAGTAGATATCACAAATCTTGACGACCTTGAATGAAAAAAATCGGCTTTCATACAAGAGGGTTGGACCAAGAGTGCATGTTGGCAGACTCAACTCTCCTTTGTTTCCTTCAAATTATAATCTACAGGATGACCAAAACTAGAAAGAGGATAATTTCCCCTCTTTTTAATTTGGATAACTCCATGCGCCTTACAGCCCAAAGTAAATGGCCGAGTCTCCTAATGAATGAAGGCACCGCAATAAGTACGGAATATGTTGCACAAAATATTTCCTTTTTGGCAATAACTGAGATACTGCCATTTATTGAGATCACTCTTATCGAACTTCATGTGGCGTAATGACTATGCTGATCTTCCACCCATTATTTCCTTTAGGACTCTGATCTTCAGCCCAGTCTCTGCCATCTGCAAGGATAATACCAAGGGTGCAACCAAAACAAGATGAGGGCTAATTAAGAAAAACAAAATGAGTCGGAGCAATGATACACATAACACATGCTATGGTAATGCAGATCTATAATGCCATGTTCATTGGTGGGCTTCAACGATCCGCCATCACAAAATGCTTTTGTGACCATTTTAGAGGGCATCAAAATACCCTTAGATTACTTCAATATGTCATTAAGACTATGTTAAATGGTAGGACACTTGGAAATATCCTAGATGATCTCAAATTAAATACATCACATAATCTTGAATGGAGAGATTTTGAACGAGTTTATTAACGAGTACTAATCCTATTGGTGGGCTTCAACTCTCCGCTACCATGCATTTCCCTGTAAGATGATGTTCTTAGAGATGACCACTAAATGAGTGAGTCAAAGCAATGAATACACATAACACGATACTAGGGAAATGGAGATCAATAATACCATGTTCATTGGTGGGCTTAACTCTCCACCATTCGCCTTCACAAAATGCGCTTGTGACCATTTTAAAGGGCATCAAAATACCATTAGATTACTTCAAAATGTCATTAAGACTAAGTCAGATGGTGGAACACTTGGAAACATCCTAGCTGATCTCAAAATAAATACATCACATAATCTTGATGATCTTGAATGAAGAGGTTGATTTGAATGAGTTTATTAACAAGTACTAATCCCGTTGGTGGGCTTCAGCCCTCCGCCACCACGCATTTTCCTATAAAATGATGTTCATAGGGATGACCACTAAATGAATGAGTCAGAGCAATGAGAGCAATGATACACTTAACACGATAATATGATAATGCTGATCAATAATGCCATGTTCATTAGTGGGCTTCCATTCATTGCCATCACAAAATGCGCTTGTGACCATTTTAGAGGCATCAAAATACCCTTAGATTACTTCAAAATATCATTAACACTAAGTTAAATGGTGGGACACTTGGAAACATCCTAGACGATCTTGAATTAAATACATCACATAATCTTGATGATTTTGAATGAAGAGATTGATTTGAATGAGTTTATTAACGAGTACAAATTCAACCCTCCGCCACCACGTATTTCCCTGTACAATGATGTTCTTAGAGATGACCACTAAAAGAGCGAGTCGGAGCAATAATACACATAACACGATACTATGGTAAAGCTGATCAGTAGTATCGTGCTGATGGGGCTGATGCAAATAGATGGGAAATAGTAGGTAGAAGGGTATCTTCATGTCTACATCAAAGCAATATTACTTGGCTGCTAAGGGGAAAAGGTTGCAATGTCAAGACTAGAAGACAAAATTCTGAAACATAACTTTGGTTGTTCTACCAGGAGACGATGGTGGTTCTGTCTGCGTGTGGGTGGGAGGATGTTGTTCTAGGGGGAAAGAAGAGAAACAAAAGAAGGAAGGAGAAATGGCTTGAGTTTTAATAAATACAAAACATAATGCATGGTTTTGTAACTCCCAAAGATTTGTAACCCCAAAATAATTCCATATTTCAGGTTTGGTTTTCTAATTAAACTTTCTAGCACAAGCCTACAAGTCGCTCGATTTATGCTGTTACACGAACTCAGATCTGTTAAAGTGAGAGTGACGAACAAGCCAATCAACATGAAAACAAACCAACATGCATAACTCACATCAATAATTCTCCAGAAATCTGAAAGCATCAAATTCTAATTTGAAAACATAGATAGCACTGTTATTTTAAAGAAAACCCAAAAAGTTATTCTTGAGGAGCATAATGGGGAAAATTTACTGGGATTTTATCATTATTTTAAAGAAAACCTAACCTTCACATTTGAATTCTTTTCATTCAGACATAAATCCAAGTTTCAAAACTTCAAGAAAATCATCAAGTCCATCACAGAACAATAAACCCTAATCGGAAGGTACAACACAGCCGTACAAACCGAAGTAACAAGGACAAATCGAAGATGAAATTTCAAGTTAGAGTCTCAGGGAATACCTCGCACAAGCCCACAAGTCGCTCGATTCACGCTGTTAACTCAGATCTGTTGGAGAGAGAGTGCCGAACGAGCCAATCAACATGAAAACAAATCAACATGCATAACTCACATCAATAATTCTCCAGAAATCTGAAAGCATCAAATTCTTATTTGAAAACAAAGATAGCACTGTTATTTTAAAGAAAATCCAAAAATTTATTCTCGAGGAGCACAATGGGGAAAATTTACTGGGATTGTACTGTTATTTTAAAGAAAACCTAACCTTCGCATTTAAATTCTTTCCATTCAGACATAAATCCACGTTTCAAAACTTAAAGAAAATCATCAATTCCATCACAGAACAATAAACCCTAATCGGAAGGTACAATACAGCCGTACAAACCGAAGCAATAAGGACAAATCGAACATGAAATTTCGAGTTAGAGTCTCAGGGAATACCTCGCACAAGCCCACAAGTCGCTCGATTCACGCTGTTAAACTCTGATCTGTTGGAGAGAGAGTGACGAACAAGGCAATCCTGAGAGCGAGAGTGACTACAGGGATTAGGGAGAATAAGTTATACACCGACCTTCGGTTTATAACCATTCGTGCGCCTAGACAATGGATACCTGCCACATCAGCCTTTGTTCCCCAATAATGCTTCTAATTAATTACTAGAGTTTATTCTCTTTAATTCTCCCACTAATGTTCCGTTCTTTTGCACTTAATTTAAAGTGAACTCTTTTTTTTTTTTAATTCAGACCATTCTTCTACACTAACTTATTTCTCATTCTTCCCAAACAAGCCTTAGGGCATATGTGAAATGTTTATAATACCCCTCTGTTTAGAAGAATGCATGGACTTAACTTATTTTCATTTAAAAATGGAAGGGTAATATTGTAATTGTGTGTGTTAGACAATTAAATTTAAGTTTAGAAGAATGGATGAACTTAACTTATTTTCATTTAAGTTCTAAAAAGGGAGAAAAAAATAAGTTAAGGTTAAATTAAGTTCAAACGGGCCTAACTAGAGTTATTATTCCCTCCAAATTGGAGTACCATCTATTGCAAATTCCTATGGATTCAACCTTCCAACCGGATGAAAAACTAATTATATGTTTAAATTGATAATAAATTTTATTTCCATATGAATCTTGTTGATAGATCTCGATTAATTCTATAATGCAATATTTTTAAAATCACATAAAATATTATGAACTAGTGAATGTCTGTGCCTCAACGCACATCGGACTGTAACATAGTCTCAACTTAAATAAATTACTAGTGCTACCCGACTACTCTACGGGATAGTTGTAATCTCCACGAACCATTAGTTATCATTTTAAGATATTTTCCTATTTGATCATATAAGACAACATTATTTTACATAGAGATGCATTGCCTACAAATTGAGGATATAGAGAGATAGATTTATTAGAAAAATATTCTTTGTATCTTTTAAAAAGGAAATGATCCAATTAATGTCTATAAATTTAACATGAAGTAATCTAATGGTTGTAGAGATTGTTCTCATTTATATGCCTAGACATTTTCAACAGAAACCGCTTTGTTTTATAATATTGATGATTGCAAGATATAATCAATTGAAAAGTGGCACGAACTCCTAAAAGTAACTATTAAATTGGGACAGAATGGGTAATCCAATACCCAAGCAACAAAGAACTCATCATTTTTTAAAGTTTTCTTCTGTAACTTTTTAGATTAATCATTGGTCTTGATGAGAGGTATCATAAGTGGGCTGGAGTCGAAAAAATTCATACAAGATGACAAAAATGCCAAAAAATACTACTCCGTCACTTTAAGAGTTTATGTCACTTCTCAATTGATTATATCATATAATTCATAATGTTTTATGTGATTTTAAAACTATTGTATTATAGAATTAATCGAGATTTATCAAACAAGATTTATATTCAATATAAAATTGATTACCAATTTAAATATATAATTAGTTTCCATCCGGTTGGAAGGCCGAATCCATAGGAATTTGGATTAGACGGCAATTTGGAGGGAATAAATAAAGGAATATGATATTGTCACTCCAAAAATTGATGAAGGCACTTCAAAAAATAAAGAAAAGTGACCTTGGAACTATGCTAATTTTGGAGTTCCTGCATTAATTTTTGGAGTGCTAATATCATTTTCCATAAATAACTCTAGTTAGTGGGAGAATTAATTAGAAGCACTAATTAAGGAACAAAGGCTGATGTGGCAGGTATCCACTGGCTAGGCGCACAAATGGTTATAAACAGAAGGTCCATGTACAACTTATTCTCGACCATAGAAGGTGGCTGGAGAGTGAGAGTGACTATATATGGATGATAAAGTGAACTTACTCTATCGAATCTAAGGAATTGAGTTTTGTTAATTCTCCATTTAAGATCAAAGGCGAACATTATCCTATTTTTTTATTGGTTGAAATGGTGTGAATTCCCCCATAAAGTGATATCATGCATATTAAAAAGTGTATTACAGGAGTGAGACCTTCACTATTTCAACCAATAAAATGTAGGGTAATATTCACCCTCTTTTAAAGAAGGTGAACAAAATTACACTCTCTAATTAAGGCACAACCAAAGAATGTTTTAAAATGGGGCCTCTCTCCCGAGGTAGGTTGTTTTAAAATGGGGCCTCTCTCGCGAGGTTTCTAAATGTCATTGGTTCCCTTATAAATTATTACTTAAAGTCCCCTTGGTTCATCCTCCTCTAATTTATCTCTCACCCACACACACGTGCACACACTCGCCAACCTTTTCTTTTCTTTTCTTTTATTTTATTTTTTTTTGTTTTGGGGGGTTGGGGGGGGGGGTGGGGTGCGGGCGGCAATTGGTAGGGTAATGGTACGGTGATTTTCATAACAAAGGTGGTGTAGTGGTTGTTATAACAGAGGGGGTGGGGTAGAAGATGGCGGTGGTGGCGAGTAATGCAAGTGATGACAGTAGCGAGCGGTGGTGTAGTTGTAATTGTGAAGAAGTGTATGGTGAATGTAGCAATAGAACATGATGGAGAGATAATGATGGTTGGAATGGTGGTGGGGCTGTTGGAGAGATGAAGGTGGTGGTGGTGGTGGTGGTGGTAGTGAAGTGACAGTGTTTGCGGTTGTGGTAGTGATAATGGTGCTAGAGTGGTGGTGATGATATGTGGAGTTGTGGTGGTGATAATGATAGTAGCGACAGTGAGGGTAGTAGACATGGGGGTGTTAGTTGTGGTGGCGGTGGTGGAGTGGTGATATTGGTGGTGGTGGTAGTAGTGAAGGTGGCGGTGGTAGTGCGGATGTGAAGTGGTGATTGTGGGTACGATTATGGAGTAGTGGTGGTAATGGTAAATGGTGACAGCAGGAGCAGGGTGGTGGCAATGCTGACAATAGTGGTGGTGGTGGTAGTTATGATGGTAGCATTGTGATGGTAATGGTAGTGGTGGTGAAATAGTGATAAGGGTGCAAGGTGATGGTTGTGGCAATGGAGAGTGGCGGTGATAAAAAATGGAGCGATATACAAATACTCACAAGTTCACCCACAATTAGTAAGTATGTATCAAGCTATTTAACTTGTATCACTTTTTAAGTCTACATTTTAAGAGGCACTTAAAATATTAATTATAATGAATATGGTTATCAAACTACCTTAATTACTACTTACTTAATCCATTTAGTTTAAAGTGTTGCATTGGATTATCAAACAGCCCTATCACCATTTCTTATTGCTCATTAGCTTAAATTTTGATAAAGAGTGCCCCCAATGGCATAACCAAAACTAAAAGTTTTTTAAAGCTAGCAATGTTACTCCAAAATATAACTCATGATGGTATAACCAAACCTAGCAACCCTAGAACTAATAAACCAAATTTTGGTATCTAGATAACCAAAACTAGCAACATTTTTTTTGATAACAAAATGAATGAGGACCACGTTTTCTCTCTTTCCTTTCTCTCTCCTCCTATCACTATTAATGGACTCATCCAATTACATTTATTCCCAACTCTGGCTGTCCTGTTCTCTACTAAAAATGAATTTTTGATAATAGATCATTGTTAAATTTTACATTATTAAGCTTAAAAATCTCTTAAATGAATAAAAAATTTTTTTAGCAATGATCCATATGATCCGGACGATGGTGTCCCTCACAATGGGTAAATATATACCTACCTATCTATGACCATGCATACATACCTCTATAAACACACATGCTATGTATAGAATCTGTTGCTTTCTTTGTTTCGTTTTTCTTGCTTTTGTTGTTGGACATGTAAGAAACCCTCTTGTATCTTTCGTTTCAATGCATACAAGATGACGTTCTTAAATTGTTTTGATCGCACAAAAGTCAATATTGTTAAAATAGTTAAATTGACACATTGAAAGAGTAGTTGAATTCCTGACCTCCTATCTTCAAGCATCTAAGTGCACCTCCTGATGCCATTGGGCCTACAGCCTCTTGGCTGTTTCCCCTCTTCTTTAGTGCTCATCATCAAAGAAGTGCAATTTTACAAATGTGGAAGGGGATATCAGCGAATTAGTCAAACAACTCAGGAGACGTGAGTGCAATTTACCATTAATTTTAGGGCCCGGCTATTCGCAGCCACGTTATTTCTCCCATAACCCATTATATATCGGTAAGTGGTTGTTGAAAATCATAAATAACATTTCGGTAAATAGCTGTTGAAAATAAGATTATATTTCGGTAACTACATGTCGAAAATATATTCAACTTTCAGTAGACAACTGCCAAACATGCATTTTCCGGCATTTTCGGTAAATAGCTGTTGAAAAAAATATCATATTTCGGTAATTGGATGTTGAAAATGTATCTTAATTTCGGTAACTAGCTGTCGAGTCTAATTGAAAATTTTTAACGGGCTGTGGGAGAAAATACGTGGCTGCGAATAGCCGTACCCTAATTTTATCTGATCATCAAACTGAAGTCTAACCACAGGCTGAGAGCCAAATTAAAACAAGACGACCTCATGAAAGATTATCCGATACAACACGACCAGAGTATCTACCATCAAATAAATGTATCGATACATGTAGCACCAATCAGCAAGCAGTTATAAAATTACACTAAAAAGTTATTTTTAAGAAGAAAAAAGCATCACCCCAATTTGGATGACCTCGTGAACAACCGAGGATGGTTCTGCGTAACCCGATCTAAACAGTCACACTGTCTCCTTCCTTCTTGTATAGACTGAAAAATTCAAGCCACTGATTCAGTCGCAGACATAGCATTGTGAGGCACAACTTTTATCACTCTTGCCGGCTTATCAGTAATGCTGAGTTGAGGAGCTCCCTCAGGGAAATGAACTGCATGAGAAGTAAGGAAATGAGGCAGCGCATTTCTTCCCCCCTGTGGTGGGACTCACCATAATTCCTCTTGCACCCACAGTAGGACCCACGTGCCGTGCTAATGCCTTGCAACTCACTTCTTTCTTCAGTTGCACACGGCTTCACAACACTTGAAATTGCACCGTTAACAAAAGGCATGCCATATGGAGGAACCCCAATACCTGGATAAGGATAGTGAAAAGACAGGACACCATATCCAGGATTTACAAAATTACCCATAATCGGATTTGTTCCTGGAGGTAGACCACATCCTCTGCAAAGAGGCTTCATGAATTCGTGTCCAGGATTATATGGCCTGTATATTAGTCCTTCGGATGGGGACATTATGGGAATTAGCCATTGTTGGCCAGGTGGTTGATGGAAACCCCAAGGACTTTGTTTTGGCATCAGAAACAACTGGTGTCGATAGTGGTTCGTAACTTAAAGCTTGACATTCATTTTGGGCCGAAGAAAAAGGGGTCTTTTCCTCAGCATTTGCAGTGGAGCATTCCATATTATGACTTGATCTGTTAGAATCATCTTTATGTTTCACAGAATCCGGAGATAGTTTGATGATGAACTCCAATGAAAGTTTCTTTGCAAGGGAGCCCTTTGAGGGTTTTCCCAAATAAGCACCGTCTTCGACCAAAAGATGTGATGATCCAGCAAACGATCTCTGAACCTGTTAGAATATCAAGAACGCAATTCAAATCAACTTACATGGAAAACACAGCCAACACTCTTTGTTGACTGAAAAGGGGAAGATGAATCAGATCCAAAAAAACGCAGCCATTTCATGATGCTTGGCTTTTACGAAGATACAACCAACACGAGGTATAAACCCAGCGTCAATTGGCCCTCAGTTTACATGGAAACGATCTCTGAACCTGTTAGAATATCGAGAACGCAATTCAAATCAACTTACATGGAAAACACAGCCAACACTAGTCTTTGTTGACTGAAAAGGGGAAGATGGATCCGATCCAAAAAAACACAGCCATTTCATGATGCTTGGCTTTTACGAAGATGCAACCAACACGAGGTATTAACCCGGTGTCAATTGGCCCTCAGTTTACAATGGAACACTAGATATAACCATCTTTTTGAACAAGAGATTAGACAGAAAATACACAACCATGAAAGGTAGAGTAATTAACTTATGAAATAGTAATTACCTTTAGATGCTTGGATGATGTTTGGTGATTTTAATTCTGTTCGAACTCATGCTGAAAGGGTGGACTCTGATTCCTTTGATGTGTCTTCTGCTGCTGATTTTAATGAATGTTTAGAAGATATTGATATGGAGGATATGGCTTCTAAAGGTTTCTGATTTACTTAGACGAATAGAAGGGGTGGACTTGGCTTTGTCAAGAGTAGAATTGACAGGGCTGTAGTGAATTCCAAGTGGCAAGATCTTTTTATTGAATCTGAAGCTGTGTTCCAAGCTCCAGGTATGTCAGATCATTGTCCTATTGTTGTTACTATTTTGCCTCAGTGTAGAAGGAGGACTCCTTTTAAATTTTTTAGTTTCTGGATGAATCATAAGAAATTCCCTGATGTTTTGATGGATGCTTGGTCTGGGGCTGTGCATGGTAATCCTATGGATGCTTTGTCTCAAAAACTTAGGAAGCTCAAGCTCTTGTTAAAAGATTTTAATAAGGAGTTCTATAGTGATATTCAGAAAAGGGTTGCTTTGGCTAAAGAGGAATTAAGTAGTTTGCAAGTGCAGTGTTTTACTTTACCTTTTGATGATGCTATCCATGACTTGGAAAGAGAGGCTCTTCTTAAATACTCTGAGTTAGTTATGGCAGAGGAAGGTTTTCATAGACAAAAATCTCGGGTGCAATGGTTGGCTTTGGGAGATCACAACTCAAAATTTTTTCATAAAAAGGTTAAGAGCCATATAGTTCGTGGTAAAATCCTTTCTATTTGTGATGAGAATGGTAATAGATTGGAGGAGCCAGCAGCCATTAAAGCTGAAATTCTGGGGTTCTATAAGAAAATTGTTGGGTGAAAAGTTTAATCTCAAGATGAGTTCTGTTGATGTTATGAGTTCCATAGTTACCTCTAAAGTGCCTGTGCATATGAAGGATGGGCTTATTCAAGATGTCACTGCAGAGGAGATCAAAAAGGCTATGTTCGCCATAGGGGGTGATAAGGCCCCTGGTCCTGACGGGTTTTGTGCTAGCTTCTTTCATAAGAATTGGTCTATAGTTGGCCCTGATGTCATGAATGCTGTTACGTATTTCTTCACACACAGGTGTTTGCCTAAAGGTTGGAATGCTACTGCGTTAACTCTTGTTCCTAAGTTGAGTTGCCCTCTTACTATGAAGGATTATAGACCCATTGCTTGCTGCAATGTTATCTATAAGTGTATTACAAAGCTTTTGGCTATCAGATTGCAACCCATCCTTCCTCATCTTATTGATCAGTCTCAAGCTGCGTTTGTCAAAGGTCGCTCTATTTCAGATAACATTCTCCTTATGCAGGAGTTGGTTAGAAACTATCACAGGAATGCTTTGCCTAAAAGGTGTGCTGTAAAGATTGATCTTATGAAGGCATACGATTCTGTTGACTGGGAATTCTTGTTTGATGTTATGCATGCTATGGATTTCCCTCAGAAGTTTATTAGATGGATTAAGATTTGTGTCTCGTCTGCCATGTTTTCTGTTGTGATCAATGGTGAACTTGAGGGCTTCTTTAAAGGTGCTCGGGGTTTACGTCAGGGAGATCCCATCTCCCCTTATCTGTTCCTTTTTGTCATGGAAGGGTTTTATGCGATCCTCAAGAAGAAAATTAGTGTTGGACAATTTTCTTACCATCCAAAATGTGACACCCTTTCTTTGTCTCATTTAGCATTTGCAGATGATTTGTTTTTGCTGTCTAGTGCTGATCGTGGTTCTCTCTCTGTGTTTAAGTCTACTTTGGATGAGTTCTACTTGTTTTCTGGCCTTAAACCCAATTTACAGAAAAATCAAATATTTTTTTCTGGATTGGATGAAGATTTGAAAGGGGCTTTACTTGATATTCTCCCTATTCCTGAGGGCCATCTTCCAGTGAGATATCTTGGTGTGCCATTGATCTCTTCTAGGCTACGGTATGAGGACTGTGTTATTCTTAAAGAAAGGGTTCATCAACGAATTATGAGTTGGTCTAATGTGCTGCTGACTTTTGGGGGACGAGCCCAGCTTATCGATTCTGTCCTCTTTAATATCCAAGTTTATTGGTGTTCCTTGTTTATCCTACCTCAACGAATTCTGAAAGAAATTGAGAGCATGTTGAGGGCCTTCCTTTGGACCGGTGTGGAGCTCAAATCTTCTAGTGCCAAAGTTAAATGGGCTGATGTCTGCACTCCTAAGAAGGAGGGTGGTCTAGGTTTTAAACCTTTGAAAGAATGGAATAAGGCAACTATGCTTCGCCATTTGTGGGCCATTAGTAAAAAAGCTGATACTTTATGGGTGCGATGGATACATGCTTATGTCATTAAGCATAGGAACCTGTGGTATATGGACCCCCCTAATGATTCCTCTTGGACCATTAGGAAATTGTTCAAACTGAGATCTTTGGGTCAGCCTTTAATCAAGCATAGAATTGGGAATGGCAATAATACATTTGTTTGGCTTGACAATTGGCATCCATTTGGGCCCCTGTATTTTCGGTTTGGTGAGGACGTGGTTTACAACTTAGGGAGATCTCTATCTATGAAGGTTTCTGATATTATTCAAGCTGGCAGGTGGAATTGGCCTAGGTCTCGCAATAGATTTACTATGCAGATTGCTGAAGCTACTCCTGTTGGGTTTCTTCCTAATCCTCAGCACGACCGGAGGATGAGATTTTTTGGTTACCTTCTTCTTCCGGTCAATATACTACCAAATCTGCTTGGAATGCTATTCGGAATGTTGGTCAGGAACAACCTTGGTTTTCTGTTGTGTGGTTTCATGGGAATGTGCCCAAGTGGGCCTTTATTGCTTGGCTTGCTTGTTGCAGGAGGTTAGCCACAAAGGATAGGCTTAGAGATTGGGGTATGAATGTGCACCCTACTTGTGTTTTATGCCAGCAGCAAATGGAGTCCCATATGCACCTCTTTTTTGCTTGCTACTTTTCATGAATCATTTGGTCTAGCATTTTGAAAAGGAATTTGGTTGCTCGGCTACCTGGTGATTGGGACTTCGAGATTGTTTGGTTCAGTCAACATTGTCGGGGGAAAAGTCTGCAATCCTCCCTTTGCAAGCTATCTTTGGCTGCTACACTCTATTACATTTGGTTGGAACGAAATGCTAGGATCTTCTCTCAAAAGTCCTGCACTTCTGATGATGTTCTTTCCATTGTAGTGGCTCATGTTAGAGACAGAGTGTGCTCTTGGGGGAAATTTCCTTATTCCAGTGAAATTTTTTCTTTATGTAGGAATTGGGATGTAACTCCTTCTTTGCTTTGTAGGAGTAGGAGTTGAGCTGTGCTTCTAGTTTGAGTGTATCTAGTTGCTTTGCTGTTTGTGTTCTCCTAAGGTTTGGCCCTGGGATAGATGCTTTCTTGTGGTTTGTTATAAAATGTTAACTTATCCAAAAAAAAAAAAAACTTATGAAATAGTAAATTCGTAGACATGTTCTCCTAGAGAAGAAATGTTGCACAACACACTCGAAAAGTCATAGACAAGAATACATCAATTTTCTTATACATAAGGTTAAAAGGAACCTCACTTTATTGATTGCTGTAAGCTGCAAAGAACATACAATTAATCTTATATGATGACATGAGTACAATAGACACAGCAGGACACAAAATCATGATCCACATAAAGGGCGAAAAAGAATGTTTAAAGAATGAAGAACCTGCAAAAGGATATCTTTTACACCAACTAGTGTTGGGCAACGTGCGTTGCACATAACTGCGTGCTCATTATAAGGAGGGTTATATTCTTATGTATGATTAGATAGTAACCAAAACAACCGTCCCCGATCCCACCTTAGCCCTAGGGGGGAAAAACAAATTCGAATCATGGCCACCTTCTGGAATGTATTCCAACCAGCTGAAAAAACGGTCATCTAGATACATTGAAGAACAGAACACAACAATCAAGGTGAACACGTTTTATCATTCATGACCACATTGTCAAACATATCCTTTCTGCTATCACAACAATCTTGACGTTAAATATTCAAATATGAAAAGAGAGGGAAAACAAAACATTCCCGAAGTCACAATAACAAGAAAAACTCCTATAGAAAACATAAAGCATGCCCACTTATCTACCGCTCATATATCTCCCCTTTTCTCCATCGATATATACTTATTTTAAAAGGTTGCCAAATCGGGTATCGTATCGAGAATCGAAATGACCCTTTACAAAATCATGAATCATATCGAATCGTGAATCGTAACAATTCGGACAAAATTTCAAAAATGTTTTATTTAAGCTTATATCACCATAGAAGTACGTTTTTTTTAATTTTTTTATCTTGAAATGATGATCATGTGGTCTAAAAGGCAATATACTTGCTTCTATTGCTAGAGATGCAAGTCTAAGTCCCACCGTGATCTACTCATAATTGTTCTGTATTGCCTTGACTATGCAAAGAACATAGAGACAAATTAACAAAACCTTCATTTCAATATGATATTTAACTCATCACTGGGTCCACAACCACATGTTCAAAAGGAGACCAACTTCATGTACAAGTATATATCTATACTTGTGTCAGAAAGAGAACGTTCTAACATCAAATTTATCAAATTTTTAAGATTCCAGAAACAAAAGCAATAAACTTCAAAAAGTCATTTATTCTTCAATTTCCATCATATTCATCAATCATCACCACCAATGTCAAGTTACTCATCATCATCTTCATCATCGTCATCACATTCCATCATATCCACGTCTTGCAACTCTTTTTCATCCTCTTCATTAACTTCAATGACATCCTCATCAACCAAAAAAACATCTACTTTTATTAACTTGAACTACGATTCCCACTTCACATCACTTTCACTAGCTACTTTCTTTTTACTTTATTATTATAGTGGAGGTGTTATTAAAATAAGTCCAAAGGGCTTACATTTAAGGAGTAAAGTATTAGACAGAGTAAAGTATAGAAATAAAGTAGTAGTACTATTGTGGTCTTAGTGGGAGGGAATAAGTCCAAAAGCTTTCTTTGTTAACTGTGATGGTGTGATTTAATACTCTTCAAGCTTCGATGCAACCGACATGTCTTACTTGAACGAACACCCAAAGCAAGGCTTTGAAGAGGCGCAGAGCAGGGAGGTTCTCCCCAACGAAATCGTTGAGCAGAGTCCTCACTGTTGAAACCTGGAGAATGAAATGAGGTCTCGAAAATCTCCATACTTCGCATAAAAATTAGTTTTGAGGGATTATGGGAGGGTTGCGAAAATTAGTTTCGAGTGCTCATGGGAGGGTTGCGACCCATTTCCAGCCCTCACATTGCGAAAAAATGGCCCAAAATTGCATTTTGTATCATTTGGGCCCAACAAAACCCGACCCAGACCCGTCGATTATGAATTAGAAATGAATCGTACGATTCATGCTATTATATGAGTCCGGGATCGATTCGGCAGTTCTTACATGCTATCTATGATTCTAGGGTCCAGTTCGAATCATTTATGAGATGAATTGAACAGAATCATACGGTTCAAATCAGGAATCGTACGATTTCATCGTTTCGACAACCATTTTAACAACACTCCAACTTATCGACTCTGCCTAGTGCCTACATTCTGGACTTCTACCGCTCCTTCGGATAAATGCATTTGAAGTTTTGAACCATTGTTTGGTGAAAAATCATTGGTTGTTCTCAATTGCTGCAGCATCGAATAGATATCTCCACTTCAGTAGAATTAAGATGAATGGAACTTGCAGGTATGCAAAAATGAAAAAAAAAAAAAAAAAAGAATCAAACAGAGCAGTGTCAGAAGACTTTTTCAATGTGGGATTCGAGAAATAATTTACAAAACTCACTACAAACTTGTAGAACATCGAATAGAATGACCCCTGAAAAAGTGAGGACTTTGACAAGGGAAGGCATTAACCTACAAGTGGATGATTGTTTTCATATTCCAATCAACTTCACGAATTTTGTTGAAAAGTCCCTTTTGGAGGCTAGCAAAATTCATCCTCATATCATGGCATATCATTTGTTTGAATTGTTGTGTGAGTATCATTTTTGGGAAAAGTTTTTGGGAAAAATATATGCATAACAAACATAATTTCTCAGTTTTTCTCCTTGGAATTGGCATCACTTCCTGTTTGGTTCCGGCTTTACAATTTGTTTCCAGAAACACATTTAACATATCTTTAGAAAGTGAACTCACATATCTTTGAACAGGGGGGAAAAAGGAGGAGATACCAAGCATAATGGCATTGTACCTCTATTTATTAGGATATTAGGAACACTACCAGCAGATGTGATATTAAACACTTGAAGCATATAAGTTCTATCAAAATATGAGAGTTTTTTTATCAAAGTAATCTCATTTTTAAAACAATTGGCCGGAATACTCTAGTTTTCAAACTATTTTTAAAACTACTCGGTAAAGCCACAAATGGCTCTACTCGAGTAGTGCCACTTAGATTGGCTCTACACGATAAGTGGCGCGAACCCTTGTGCCACACAGCTGTATGACATGGAATTAGCGTTTTTTCAAATAACTCTACTCAATCAAGTAGAGCCATTTGGAATGACGTTACCTGATTAAGTAGAGTCATTTGAAATGACGCTACGTAATATATACTGAAAGAACACGAGATCAAACGTGGACAAAGAAAATGGGATAAAATGGGACAACGAAAGTAAAATCATTTGTGGTGTAAAAAATTTTGCTATTAAAACATGAATAGTATTTTCTATTTTCTTATTTCCTTGTACTTTAGTTAGGGGAAAAAGAAAAAGAAATTCTATCCCTCAAAAATTCGAAAAGATGTTAGGCAAAATGTTTTGCCTCGCGGATTTGCTAATTTGTATCGTACATTTTCTTCGCTAATTTGCTAATGATACCTAAGACAATACCTGTGATACGACATCAAGATTAGACACTCACATACACATCTAAATCAATCTTTCGAATCCCAAGCTAATGCCCTTCGTACCCTTCATCGTGTTTCCTTGTTATCGTATTTTCATCTAAACGTCAACATGTCATGAGTGACCCACATCCACATACACAAACGCTTTTATTCGATTGTACTTCGAAGTATCAACTAATCAATCAAGAGCTCAATTACTGTACGGAGGCCTGGAGGCCATTATTCGATGCCTTAAAAGGCTTGGCGATCAACTTCCAAAAAAAAATACAACATAGTACAGTGGGGTAACAAAATCTCAACATGGCCTATCAAACCAAAAGGAAAAAAATTCTCAATAGGAAAACACTCAAAAGTAGGAGTATCTAACAATAAATAAAAGATACTCCTAACTTTATTCATATTAAACAAAAAAATCTACAGCATAATATGCACATACATATGTTACATCCCATTCCGGAAAACACCACATTTAATTATTTTCCAAATGGAATGAACTCACGCCCTCAGGCTGTTCAAATGGTAAATGAAATACACCAGAATGTGGAACCCATGAAAGCTTAATTTGCATACATACGGAAAAATCTTTCATAGAAGACGTGCCCACAGGTTTTTATTACAACATAAATAAGCTCCAAAAATATGTACATAACAGGTTTATTTTTCCTTTTCCCCCTAACTGAAGTAGAAAGGAAACAAGAAAATGGAAAAAGTTAATATGTTTTAACAGCAAAATTTTTTACACCACAAATGATTTTATTTTTGTTGTATTCACATTTTATCCCATTTTCGTTGTCCACGTTTGATTGATGCCGTATTTTTACTTTTACCCAAGTATTTTGAGAAATAATCACATTTTTGCGCTAAAAAATGATTATTTCTTAAAATACTTGGGTAAAAGTGCAAAAATTTTACTTTTCCAAGTCCTCTCATCGAGACAAACCAATACCCCAAAAAGTTTGGCGCAAAACTAACAAATGAGAAAAAAAAAAATCAAATAAGAACAAAATTTTCAAATTTAAATTAAGTCTAAAAGAACAGAGCCTTAATCAAGTAGCTCCATTTCAAATGGCTCTACTTGATTGAGTAGAGCTATTTGAAAAGCGCTAGTTCCACGTCATACAGCTGCATGGCACAAGGGTTTGCACCACTTATCGTGTAAAGCCAATCTAAGTGGCGCTACTCGGGTAGAGCCATTTGAAGTGGCTCTACCGAGTAGTTTTGAAAATAGTTTGAAAGCTAGAGTATTTCGGCCAATTGTTTTAAAAATGAGTTTACTTTGATTAAAAAACTCAAAAGATGAATGAAGAAAATAGAAGTAGATAACACGACCAACAAATGTTGCACCTCTAATTTGGAACACCACCGGCAAAACCAAATACATGCTATATAGACCAGGGAATGCATTAGTGACTAAACAAATCACCTTCTTTGCTTCCCTCAGCTTTTGCTTAAATTTTTATCCCACAGTTTACTAGTACTTGCAACACTGAAAATTGTATTCACTCACACCATAAATCATTCACCTAATTGTATTCGTCACCTTGTGGAATATTCGAATACTTCAAGCTTGGGGGATCATCTCTTGAGTTGCAAGTTGGTGAAAAGGCTAGTGATCATGTTCTTAATCCTCTCTTTATCAACGAGGTAAAAGAACCAAGTTGTGATGATGATTATCGGTATACTAATGTTCTAATCTTTGATGAACATCCAAGTGAAGAACTTGAGGGTGTTCTTGGAGATGATTGTGCATTTGAGATTGGAGATGAGTGTGAAGATTTACCCATCTTAGATGAGTCTCTATAGGAAGATTTTGGAGGTGTTTTGGAAAGCGTTCCCGAGTTTGATGAGTTTTCAAAGGAGGATGATGATGATGATGATATTCCTATCTTTGATGTGAGAGCGATGAACTCTCACACGAAAATTTGGAGGATGATTTTGTCTTTGAGACTAGTGGTGATTTAGATGGTGCTCCAATATATGACAAGTTTGAAGAAGAGTTTGGTGGTGATAAAGAAGAAAGATTTGAGGACGTTGGTGGTAAAAGTATAGAACAAAAAATGCCTATTCTTATGAGCAATAAGCCATGCTTCTTGCATTGGGAAGATAGGGGACAAATACAAGAAGAATAGCATGGAGTTGATGTTGCATTGTGTGTGCTACCAAAGACTAATGAGATTGCTTTCAATTTGCAGATTCTAGGGGACTGCATAGAGCCAAAATCTAATGATTGTTATGCCTCTCAGATAGTCTTTGGCACAATATGTTCAAGTTTGTGATGTAGTGCCCAAACAAGTTCTAAAGTAGCCGATAGAGGATAAGCACTACTTGGGACAACTTGAAGACCACTTGGGTATGGTATTCACTCCAGCGAGTCTTGGGTACAATGTGGTGCCAGGTTTTGACTCTAGGACTTGGTATGATTTGTTACCGGTTCTTGAATCTTCCAAGGAGTCTAGGTACATTTTGGGAGCAAGTGATGAGAATTATCTTAATAATGCTTTGCTTGATAAAAGACATAGCAAATGGATTGCTTATTCACACCTAAGTATGGCCACGGGTGGATGTATACAAGGAGAAGCTCACATTGAATATTAGTTGTGCTGAGGGTGATGCGTTGATCAAGGAATGCAGCCACATGCCTAGTTCGGGGTTGCATGATAATCACTTCTATGTTTTCTTTATTTAGTATCTTGTGTTTTGTTGTCCAACTTAAGGGCAAGTTGTTTTTTTTTTAAGAGGGTTAGTTTGATGCAGTAGATTTAAGGGTATGTCATTTTGAGTCCTTTGTAGTAGAGGGTCTATAAATAGGAGTCTAGAGTGCTCATTAGGTAGCATTTGATAAATAAGAATATTGAATATATTGATTGACCCTTTGGGGTTTATCCCCTTAAATGGAATTTTGCTCTTTTTTTTGAATCCTTGATTTCCCCTATGATATTGGATTGCATCACTCCGTCTTCTAGATAGGAACACTTCCACACAGTGCTAAACAATGAACAGCTATGTCAAGCCTACTTTTATTATCACCATATTGATTATAAATTACGATGGAAGGTGAAACGTAACACGCCAAAACACACGAGCAAAGGAACTTACTTGAGAATTGCTCTTCTCGCTTTCCAAAAATGTTTCTGACCTATAACTTCAACAACATCATCAGGGCATATATCCAAGCCTGTTATAGAATCCACCATGGAAATCTCAGAGCATCAGCACTTCTAAGTTCTATCCCCTTTCCTCTATTCATTGACCACTCCGTCTCATCTTTATGACAGACACTCTCAGAAGTGGAGCTATTAGGACTTCCCAGCTCTTCTGGACAATATTATTTTCCAGGGTTGGACTGAAGTCCATTACCAACACCCCTCACATGCTCATTTGACACATTGTTCTCACACATACTGTTGTGTAACTGTGACCTGGCTCGTTTTGGCTCTCTATCACTGGAATTTTGAACTTTCATGGAACCCAAATAAGTTGGACTGAAAGAACCCCTATCCATGCCATGAGAATGTTTCCTATGATCACGACCTATTTCCAACTGAACAAAGATAGGAAGAGTAAAGTCCTCTTCAACTAACTTCCTTTTTCTGCTCAACTTGTGTTGATGAGGAATTGTTGTTAGAATAGCCAGAATACAACTCTTCAGCTGGATGTGTGGAATGATTTAGGTGAAGTGGGAGGAACATATGACTATTTTTATAGTCGTCTCCCTGGAACAAAAGGTTATTCCAAGTATTAGGCGCCAAACTAGGCTGAGGTGTTCTTCAAATGTACCAAAGAAAGACAAAAATACGACCAAAATAATAAGTCGAAACTCGAAAGGGAAAAATGAAGACCCCTAGGAGGGTTGGCAACTTCAAGAAGCAATGTGTATGAATTAGTAGAATGAAAACAACACTAAAAAAATAGTTGAAAATTGGGAGCATGCTGAGTCTGCTGACTATATTTCAACTCTTGATTGAATTCGTAGTGTTGTTTGTTTGTTTTCTTTATTGGTTGGCTCTGTGTTATTTTAGTGCTTGGGCTAGTGTAGTTTTGTTTGGCCTGTTCTAACAGGAGGTTTTGCCTGTGGATTCTCAAGGCTATCCCTTGATCCTTGCTCTTATTGAATTTCCCTTACCAAAAAAATAAAAAATAAAAACACTTAAACACATTGTTCAATCACAGTGAGTTTTCCAAAGAAGCCAAATAAAGTCATGTTTACAGATTGATACATAGATACTTTATTTCAGAGAAGTTTGATGTTTCAAAACCACATGGAGCATAATACTGCCAGCCCAAGCATTGCCCTTCTGGGAGATAGGGCTGAATAATGGGTTCTTCTTTGTTGCTAAGACTTAAGAGGATAGTGGGTTCTTTTAATTTTCCATGAGCATTGATTTCATGATAATTGGAAAATTTCCGGTTTTTAATGAAATAACAAACAATCATTTGTTATACCAAACATCAAAACTAACAGAACTCTAATCTTGCCTACAAACAACCGATCACCCATGTGAAAGGTGAACATCCTGCTAGCTACATTAACTCAGTGACATCAATCAACGTAACCAAAAGAAGCATAAAGCATACAACGGATTTCTAATTGAAAAACAAAATAATTAGTCAGCCTAATAATGAAACAGAAAAAAGAAATGACACATACAACCACTTATTGTGCATCTTCAAACCGACCCATATATTCATGGACCAATTGTTAAGTATATCAAACGGAACAGCAAAGAACACTAAACTATGATGAGTGATGATGACTACATCAAATACAACCACCACCACAATAACAGTGTCCATCTGATCCTCAAGGATATGGATTGGGAGGACGGAAGACAGACTTTAACTTTTGACAATATACGTGCAAGGGCATCTTTGAGTTCTAAGTCTGTCACATCCAATTGCCGCTAAGTCTGTCACATCCAATTGCCGCAGAGGCCACCCATACCTATGTGGCATGAACAAGCACTGTAACACATGCTTTCAAAAAGTTTAAACACTAATATTTATCCCTTGTACCTAAAAATTCGAAGAACTCAAAGAACGTTGTGCCGTGAAACCATCTTTGCAAATCCAATTTCTGAGCTCAAAAATTAGAGAACTTAGAACAGCACACCCATGTAAATTCCAACTAACCCTGCTTATGGATCTCCGAGATGGAATACTGAACTGTTCATAAAGGGCCATCTTGTTCCTTGAGGGCCCTATTGGTCCTCCTTTCTCCTCATCATGGACATGAAGCCTAGGGAACATCGGTTCCATACAATTCTCAACATCTCTCCCCCTCTTAATCATCGTCTCTCATCTCTCTCTCTCTCTCTGCGCGCACGCGCGCCAACACAAACTCAGAATTTGCTGGAAATTAGACCTCCAAAACCAATACCCAGTTGCAAATGCTCAGATTTCGCAGATCTAGACACCAAAATCAATACCTTTTCTGAAAATCAAAACCGGCCCAGTTGGTGAAACGCTGCTTACCACCTGTCATTGATGAGGAAAACCTAAAGCCAGTTGCTGAAATTTGAAATTAAGCTAACCCATCATTAAAAAGTCAAAGCAATTTCTGAAGAGGAGTAGTACAATATACACGACACTGGTATAATGAAAATGTCAAAAAAAATGACCAACGATTCATATGCTCAGTACAAGGGTTGTCGAACAGATCAATCGCACTATCAAAATCAATCAATCCGTCCAAATCGGTCCATCCGTGAACCAAACCAAGTATGTGACAAATCGGTCCATCCGTTTTTTATCTTATATGTGCATTATCCACCTTGCAATGAATCGTGAGTAGTAAAACTATAAAATATAATACTCCCTCTGTCCTATTTTTTTGGCCCATGATTCTATCTTTTATTGTCTCAACATATTTGTCCGTTTTTACTTTTCAGTTGGTATCATTTAGTTTATTTCTTATTTTGTCCTTTCCCTCCAAGTCACAATCAACATTTAAAAAAAAAAGGAATTTAAACTGAAAAATTGCACAATGAAGAGGCGTTAAAAATTCTTAGAATATTCTCCATTGTATTTCTAAAATAGTGTTGTACAAACCCTTCTTACTTACAAGTCCATTTACACTTAAACCAAAAGAGCTCCATGTTGTTTACATCCTAAAATATGCCACTCAATGAAAAAATTACACGTGGCGCCAAATAGCACATTGTCTAAACAGAACATGTCTCAATTAGACCCGAAATACAGAGGATTACGGGGTTTAATGATGATGCTATTTTAGTACTAAACGGTATCGTTTTGATTAGAACCGGCAACGTTTGGATAGCAAGTAGGGATGATTTAAAAAGTGGTTGAGTTTAACCGTTGATTAATCCTTAGGATCATCGAACGGTGTCGTTGCTTCCTTGATTTATAACGGAAGTTAGACGCGATTGCAGGAAATCATTTGGGAAGCCAGTCGTGTGACACTAAGCCACGTTGCATAAAAATAGGAAATACCACGATCCAGAAAGCAGCCACGAACACCATTATCAAGCATGAAGAGAGAGAAGAATTCTGGAAATATCAGAGTAACCGTTCGAAGGCCCCTTTCAACCGGTTTATGTGGGAATCAGAGGCAGTTCAAACAGAAATGTGGGCATCAATTGAAGTCGTGGAGATAAAAGATCAAAGGCAGACTCAACGTCTATAAATAGAAGAATAAAGCAAAGAGAGACCCCCAACAAAAATTTATATCATCTGACAATTCATACAAAATGATTGCTTAGAGATTTATCATAGATTAGTACTTAGATTAGTTTAGAATAAGGTCTTTTTGTAAGTTGAAGGCTTATTTGCATGTAAAACCACTTTTGATTAAATTCAAGTTCTCTTATTTTCTTTTAAGCTTTTTCTTACCAAAGAATAGTCGTTTATAAGTCCACTTTCGATTGAATTCAGTGTGCTTATATTTCTGCATTATTCTTGATAAAATCTCAAGAGTGTTTCCATACAAACTTACTTTTGATTAGATTCAGGTTTGTTTGTGTTCAATCATCTTTTTTGATTTGAAGAGCATCAATCTTTTATTTGGTTGATACCTTAAGGAAAAATTCTCTTAGTTGAGGTAATCGAACGGATAACATAGTTGCCTGATTCAAATTAGTTGTTTCAAATCAATTTGAAAAGAATAATTTCTTTTTTAAAATTAGTTCTTTTCTGGCACGCCCGCACACAATTATTTGCCATTTGCTTGAGCTAATTTAGCCCAAACATATGTACTACAGATTTCCCATTTGCACTAAATTGCCCATGCCATCAAAAAAGAAAAAGATACAGTAATTTTCTTTCCATTGCACTAATGTCCATTGCCATCAAAAGAGTGTCCTATTTACATCAAAAGAGTACAAAATGCCATCAAAAGAGTTCTGACTGAAGAACTTTGCCAAGAGCTAGGAAGTTTGAAACCTGCATATGAAAAGAGGAAATGGCTTATTGTTAAATGGCACAGACATATTTGGGTTATTGGAAAAAACAAACAAACAAAGAAGAAAAGCAACTCACTAGTGAGCTCACTGCTGGAGGTGGACCAATGCGTTTTCTAACGTCTCCCACTCACATTGAAGTTGCGAAGGAAGAATGCCATTTCTCATTAATCGCCTTTTCACCATGTGAGGCAATTTATAGTTGTTTCCCCCGTTAACCTTCATTGTCACGCCCTCGATTTTCAACATAAATAAACAATACATTTCAATAAAAAAAAAGTCTCCATATCATACACGTTACCCAAAAGAGTTTCATGCCTGTTTAATTTACAAACCAATCCTAAAGTTTAGATAATTACAACTTTAGTCAAAAGAAAATTCAAGAGTAATTAGTTATAAGATCATCTTTAATAAAATGAGATCTTCGCAAAAATGATGAAATAACCAATGATGTCAGCTTCCAAAAGTCTTTCACTGCTAAGCACACAATACATGCAATCTGTTGCCTGGTAACTGAACCTGAAAAGAAAGATTTGATTGAGCTACACTAGCCCAGTAGATAATTCTATACTCAAACTATATGAAATTTTGATGAATCATACACCATGAATGAGTGAATATTGACAGATATGCCTATAGTACAAGTGACTACCAACAAGCTGTAAAATATCGTCTAAGGGTCCTAGACTTCACATAAATGTCACTAGCCGTTTACTTCTTTAACTAAATACATTAATAAACTCACGTCATTCCATGTTTGTCTATAATCAATTCATAAACATCTTATTATTATTCGTACGGTACTAAAATCTTTCTCGTGTCCACTTTGATATTCGTCAAATCCCTTTATTGCAAAGTCTTTCCTTTTAATCAGATATTTCCCCTCAATAATCACTAGGGTCATCTCGGGTCTAGTTCCCTCGAACGCAGGGTCATCCCGAATCTATTCTCTTAATAACAATAATAATCGGTTGGGTCACTTTGGCTCTAGTTCTCTCGAGCGCAGGGTCACCCTAAGTCTATTCCCTCAATAATGACCACTTGGGTCACATCTCACACTTTTCATAATCGTCATCATTTCATAATCAACTTCATCATCAATCTATTGATTGTATCACAAAACTCAATTAACCACTACATAACTCCACAATGTACATGTTCATGTCTTTTGAATAGTTACATATCCGACTGCTACATAACGTACAAAACCCATATACATATATAATCCCACAATACTCTATCCTCTCAAACAGTTCTTTCACAATATCGATTTCACTTCAAGCATTCTACCAATCCACCACATTGATTTCATTTCAAAATGTTCCAAATTGTCAACCATATCAAGACTCCGACTAATTAACTAATACACGCCATTCCCTTTAAGCATACCACAAAACTACACGTCCTCATTGTGCCTCTATGTACTCCTTGTACCTTCACATACCACATTTCAACTCATGACTAGACTCTGAGATGCCCGATCTTCGTAGTTTCTATACTTGGAGTCTGTAAAGCATATACTAAGGGAATCTAAAGAATTCCACGAGTCGAGAGAAAACGGATTGCAATACTACTCATCGGATCCCTAAACATGTTCAAGTGTATCATTCATATTTCAACGTGCAATAACGTCCATTGGATACCACTCTAAGTGAGAAACGAGTAATACTCTCCAAAACACTAAAAAGAATGTGGAAACAAACTCATTAGAGTCGATGAAAAGCTTCAAAATGCGAGTTGAAGGATATAGGGAAGCAACTGAAAGGCACTGCAGCAGCTCGAGAAATCAGATGAAAGATACTGCAGCAGCTCAATCTCCTACTGGTAGGTGAACAAGTCCTACCGGTAGAACTTGACCTACCGGTAGGTAAATGAAAAGTTCCTACCGGTAGAAACTGAAAACAGAAAGGCCAATATTCCAATTTTGCACTTGACCTACTAGTAGGTACTAAAGTTCCTACCGGTAGAAACTGAGAACAGAAAGGCCAATATTCCAGTTTTGCACTTGACCTACCGGTAGGAACTTTGTAGGTAAAAAGTTCCTACCGGTAGACGTTGAGCAGCTTGTTGAGCTACTGCTATACGTTTGAGCTGGTTGAAGGAATTTTTCAATCGTCCTACCGGTAGGTGAAAAGCTCCTACCGGTATGGAGAGTAACTTAAAGACGATTTCGACAGAAAATTTTGGGTTTCGATCATATCTCAATAACAACCAATACAAAATCGAATAAGGCATAGAAACACTCAAATAACATATAAAAAGAGGTAGAATTCCCTACCTTGAAGTCAGAGCATGAAACCCAAAAAGTTACGAGCCCTAGCTTTCCGAAAACCTTGGTCCAACCGGAATACAACTCCTTCGAGCTCAAACCAGTGCGATACGGACCACAGTACGCGTAGGGATAAAAGTTTAAAGGTTGATTTGAGTGGGTTTGGTGAAATTTGGAGGGAGAGAGAGAGGCCGAGAGATAAAGAGAGTGACGTGAGGGAGGTGGTGGAGAAAAATGATTCTCTACTCCCTCACCTCCTATATATACTAGCCCAAAAACATATCACACTTGTACTCCCTCAACTAACAATTCTAACACTTAAACCCCTAATCACATAAATTTGATAAATTTCATATTTTCCTCGATTTCTAGCATTTATAAAACTTTTAAATAATATCCGAAAAATATGGGTCCTTACATTCATCACCTCAACCATATATACATGCTTGCAAAATTAAGAAAACGTGATCAAAACTTTCCGGTGATAATTCTTCGAAAGATTTCTCAACAGCATCAACAAGTTCATCAATGGTTGCGAGTGCTTGTTGATGTTGAAGAGATTGGATTGCCGTAAAATATCCAAGATCTAACACATTCAAATCTGGACTGTTTGGAGGTTCAACGAATAAGCGGATATCAAATCCGTCTTTACTCGCGGCTTCGACAAATTGGGGATCAAATGCGTGAATGTGTGGTCTGGCATTATCAAGTTGAATGTAAATGGTGTCCATTGCATTTGAAGGTGGCCATTTAGAGTGGATAGCTAGTAGAACTTTGTCAATCAAATAAGATCGGAAACATCTCTATTTACTTGCAAAATAGCCTTTGTCTCCATTGTGCCTGCAACACGATTTTTACTCGTGCGCTTGGTAGGTTCTTTGTATGTGAATGGGAAGATGCCAATCTTACCTGAAAACACTTCATTGTGATTTGCATCAAATCGGGGGCGAGCTAAATCTATTAAGAACATAAATTTTGTGAAGGTTTTTTTGCTTTTGCAAGTGCGACGTGGTTCCTTTTCTGCCGGAAGTAGATAATACCTTTTCTGCTTCTTTTGATAAGAAAAACCATTTCTCGTCAATGTGTACATAGTTGTACATACCTTTGAACATGGGCTGACTTTGCAGACTACTTGGTTCAACCATTGAAACACAAAATTGGAGTCTTAACCTCTTCCCTTCTTCCATTAAATACGGTTTTACTGCACTAGTATGCGGCTTGATTTCTCCTTCTTTGATTTGCCAATGAAGCGTTGATTTTGGAACAGTCACAGCCTCTGACAAAAAGTGAATATAGGTTCGCTGACAATATGGGATTCTAGCAATTCGGTTGACGTCAAATTTAATTCGCTTGCGCCCAACTCTTTTTGACAATTGGCTCGATACATCAACGGGCAAACCCTTGGCAATACAAGTTTGCCCTCACTGCCAAATCTGACAAATTGTTTTGACATCGACGGAGAAGAATGCAGCAATAGCACTGATAGAACAAATTTTTTAAATTCCCACACCAACTCTACATCAACAGATTCTCAAAAATCGCTTGGCGTTGCTCATTGGTTAGATTTCTTTTGGTTTTAGACTGGATAGAAGAATTTTCAAAGACACTCAAATCCATGCAGAGCCAGCTCATATATTTTGAAGATTCGAAGCATATTCTATATATTGAGGCCCTTACATATTCATGAATTTCTTTAAAAATGATAAAAGTACAAAAATAACAAAAAAAATCCAAACTAAAAGGATACATTTATGATAATATAAATGTAAAAATATATGATTGCACGAGTTTTTGAAGAAAATAAGATACAATTGTGTCTTCATTTGAAAATATTCTAATATTAATATGTAAGTTACATTATAGTGAAGTCTCAATTTTAGACCAAAATTCGGGACCGAAAGCGGTCGCTTATCTCGCCTCCCCTATGAGCCGGCCCTGAATCCATGGTTATGTTCCTTTCTTGGAGTAGGAATGGAAGCCTTTTTGGTAGGGACAAAAGTTGAGATGGAAGGAAAACAGGAAAGGATAGTTTCCATTTTATAGGGAGAGTTTTTTTTTTTTTTTTGATCCACTTTTATAGGGAGAGTTTGAAAGGGTTTATATTTGAAAAGTTGAATTTAGGAGAACACCTGCATAGAATTGGGAAGACCCGCCTTTTTCAGAGCTTTCTAGAGGGTCGGCTTTTTGCATTTGATTTTGAGCCAAAAATTTGAAAGAAATTTTGGCCGCCAATAATTTTCCACAAATCAAGGGTATTTTAGGAAATTTATTTTCTTTTAATTTGTAATCATGGTATTACTTAAATGGTTAGAATCCCAAAAAAACCCCAACATTTTGGGACGGGGAGAGTACTAAGGCTGTGTTCCACAACACAAAAAAGTTCTTATTTTTTGTGGAAAAAGAAACCCCGTTCCAGAAAAATAAGAACCATTCCACTTATTTGGCAGAATTTACATAGGTGCCAATGGGTGCCGAGAGTGAAATCGCACCGGTGGCCACGCCGGGCAGTCTCCGGCCACCGGACGGCCGATCCGAGCCGTCCAAAAATTCTAAAAAAAAAAACCAAGGGGGCCAACGCGGGAATCAACGGCATCCGAGGTGTGTAGGGGGCTTGATCCGAGCACCCCTTTTCCGTGTATATATGAATCCCCTTGGTTTTTTTTTTTTAGAATTTTTGGACGGCTCGGATCGGCCGTCCGGTGGCCGGAGACTGCCCGGCTCGGCCGCCGGTGCGATTTCTCTCCGCCGGCGCCTATTATCATAGCAACAGTCTTATTTTTTGTATAAGGCAACTTCAAGCTCAAAAATCATGTGTTTATGCAAATAATTTTCCAATCACTATGGATCTTGTTTGATAGATCTCATTGAGATCTTTAATACGGTGCAAAAAAAATTGATTTTTTTATTTTTATTTATATTATTTTTGAGTTTGAAAATGTGAAAGGAATTTTTGATTTGAATTTTGTGGAATGGCCCTTATTATTTTTGAATGAGAAGATGTAAAATAAGTACTTATTTTTTAAGAAGCGTTCCGAAACGGAGCCTAAGTGGAAAAAACCTAGCAGTCTAGCGCCGTTCACATTGTAGCGGGTTGTCCAGCCTGATAATAATCTATATGATGAAACAAAGCTCCTTTTAAATCCAATAGATAACCGTCGGTTCAGATATGTCCCCTCCACTTATCTAGACCGTTAGTTGTCCAAAATGACAGCTTGGTAAATACATTACATTTTTTTGACAGAAATTAAGAACATTTACGGTGGAAGCGAGAGTCTCGGACTCTGTTTTTGAATTCGAAATTGAAACGGAAGATTTATGGTTAGATTCAAAATTGAAAAGGAAGATTACCAAAACTTCATAATAAGGTTAAGGTAATGTTAGTCAATACATAAATCACATCCCTCCTAATCCAATGGAATTTCCAATCTATTATCTCATTAAGGTAATTTTATAATTGATCCCATAATCTTTAAATGCATATAGGTATCCACTGATCAAAAAATTGTTCAACTAATAGCCCAATTATAAGAAACTTCTAAAAAGGAAGATTTACAACTAATCATTCCATCATTAATTTATGAGATTTCTGATATCTTTTTCAAAATAAATGGAGAGAGAGATGGTTAGTTTATTCTTAGAGGCATCCAACGGGGAGATCATATGCAACCAAAGTGAGTGTGATTATATATTTTTCTATCCTCTATTAGTTTTTTCCAAGGATTTCTATGATTTTACTTTTTTACACATCCAAAATTTCCATGGATTTCTATAATTTTAGTCGTTACAGATTTGTTGAGGTTCTTCTAAGCACGCCAAACAACAAACCAAGGTAGTGGCGTGAATTTAATCTTTGTAATGTTTGCTTGGTGCATGATTTTATTATTAATTTGATTTTTGTCTAATCTTAATTTGGTACAATCTTTTATTAATTGGGAATGGCTGGCCACAAGCCAGATTTATGATTTTTGGGTGGGTCCTCATGCTTTTGATTTAATGACATTTATAAACGGTTGAAATGACATAATCGCTTTCTCTATTATCTATTTTTTCTACAGGCCTTTCTCTATTATCTATTGGCAGATATTAATGTTTGAACTGCCCTCTTCAAAAAGTTTTTTGAATCATAGATTAAATTGCTTGAGTATACTTATTAGTTCTTTGGTTTTTTTGTTTAGTTTGGGGACACACCGAAGGCAAGAAAAATGGTAAAGAACCATATATTTTGTTATTTTATTATTATTTATTTTTTTAATCCAAAATTAGTATTGTTAGTTATAATTAATGAAGTTTAAACACCCCTATCAAATGCATAGAGTGTATGGCCACAGACTAACACTCCACTTGTTATTATTGATCTTTTCCATTTTGTTTTTTTTCCTTTTATCTTTTCACAAATCTATGATTCAAAATATTTATTGAAGAAAGTTTTTTCCCCTTTTTGGTGAGTAAATTGAAGCCTTTAATGCTCATTCATGCTTTAATTATTGTTTAATCTTGAAAATTTTCAAAGAGGTTTTTTTTCTTAACAACAAACATCTCTGATTTACAATGTTTGGATGGGGTGCATTGTAAGGCGATTGAATTTCTTCGAGGACATATAAGATGGTTGCATTTGTGGTTGAAGCATGTAAAGTCGAATGAGCAAATAGATAAACTCTCAATTTTTAATAATTTGATTGAGAGATTTTTTTATGTTGTAATTTAAAGTTTAAGTTTGAAAATTAGGTTAATTTAGGATAGAATTTTGCAACTCTCTCTCTCTCTCCCTTTTCTCCTCTCTTGCCCCTCTGTCTATCTCTTCTTCCCCCTCTCTCTTTTTCCTCCGTTTTCCCCATTTCCACTTCTCCTCCGCCTTCTTTTGCTCTCTTTTTTCCTATTCACAAAATTGATCGGCGAGGTAATAGGATGGACGGTGGTGGTGATGCGGATGATCTTGCTGGTGTAATGGATCTAGACGCTCGGATTTCTCCAGGACGTTTATGGGCACTGAATCAGCTGCTGCTTGGTGATTTTTCTCTCGGATTTTCTGCCTCTTTCTCTCCTCTTCTTGTTTTACGGCCCCCATATCCTCGGTTTTCCTTGCCACACCCCTCCCTTGGCTCTCCTCCTTTTGTCTGCCCGGAGCCTCATCCCTTAATCTCTGTTTTTGTTCATCGGTCCGGTCTATTGTTGGGTTCTCTGGATTTAGCCTAACGGCAAAGTTGCTGTGAGGGGGTGGAAGGCAGCGGCGTTGGTTTCCCATAGTGATCATCTGTTGAGCTTTCACGGTTTTTGCTTAACGGCATTGGGTGCTTTCGCGGCAAGGGGTGTTTGGTGACATCCTGGTTTTCTCCGGTGGTTGTTTGTGGTGGCGTGGTGGAGTCTGGAGCAGACTTTCCGGTTGGTGCGTTTGGTGGGTCTGCTTGGTTTCTGGTGGCAAGGGGGCGGCCAGTGGCGACTGGTGTGTTTTGAAAACTAGGGTTTGGTTTTGGGCTTCTCAGGCTAGGCTGTGTTGTAAATCTGGGCTTTTAGGCCATCCGATGGGTTTTATTGTTTTATTTGGGCTTTTAGGCCTTGGGGTTTTTATTTGGGCATTACTGTATTATCTGGACTTTTAGGTCATCAGGCTTGTATTTAGGCTTTTTGTCCTCAGATGCATTGTCCAACCTTGGTTGGACTTCCTCCCATTTCCCCAATCTTGTTGTAACCTTTGACAAGATTCCTAATAATATTATTTTGCCGATAAAAAAAAAAAGGTTAATTTGTTTCATGTTACACTTCAAAAACATTGAAACAGCCTCATTATGTATATTTTAGCACATACGTATTGCCCACAAAATATGTGTTATATGGTTTTTCTTTTTTCTCACAATATTAATAAAAGAACCACCTCCTTATATTTTGCAAAATTTGTTTCAAAAATATTATCACGACAATCTTACAATTTCATTCTATGTACATTATGAATCTTGACAGTTGAATGCAAAAGGGTTAGAAGTTAAAAGTCATACATTATGTTTGTATGGTCCATATGTAGTGTTTTACGAAGTTTTTTTGTAAGGAGATGTGAGAGAGGCAAAGATCATTTTCTTTTAGAAATTCAAAATGCACATGTATCTTTGGTATTGAGATCCTTTTGTTGAAACAAATCCAAAAGAAATGAAAAGGAAATAAAATGATTGGATTATGGCAATGTAGGTGAGTGAGTGCATGAGGATCACATACGGTGGTTTCCTGGTTTTAGACTAGAAGGTAATGTCAGCGAGACATGAGTCTTAGTACTATTGCTAGAGGGAGATGAGGATAGAGATTTGACTATGGGAAGTATTGGGATAGGGATTCAACAAACATCGACTATGGTTAGAACTTAAAAGAGGTGCGAATGGTTTCATGATTAAATGGAAGTTTGAATTACATGGGGATTTAATGTGTTTTTTTGGATTAGAGGATAGAGATAGATTGAGTTTCTTTGGTAGTAAGTTTGATTTTGTAATGGCTATGGTTTTATAATTTGTTGGTCATCCAATTGCGTTTACTTTTGGATGAAGAGAGTTCGGTATTTCATGTGTTTTTGTGTGACTCACTATTGATGACCCTGTTGGATTCTAGATTAGTCAATGTGCTCAATAGTACCAATGAGCAATTGGTTTTTCTGGTGATAATGGTATGTGGGTGCGTTCCTTTTGGGCATGATCACTTTGCTCCGTGTTGAATATCAACTTGTTTGAGCTGTGCCTTTATGCACCGGTTGTCCAGCCTGATAATATATTAATATGACATGCTCGTTTGCTATATGTATGTATGACATGCTTGTTTGCTATATGTACGTATATATCGACACAAAGACAAAAAAAAAAAGTAGGATCTTCTTGGCTATCAAGAATCTGTTGGACAACATATGCTTACTAATTTTCCTGCAAGCTCAGAGAAATTTTGTCTTTTGATATGGAAAAAACCAATATTCTAAAAGTCGCTTGGGCGCTAGTTGGGCGGTCGACCATCTTTAAGCAATTAATCGGTGCATATTAGTTAGTAATCGGCGATTAATCGTTAATTGGACCAAATCGGATAGGTCCTGCCAGCTATTAATCGGTGATTAATTACCGATTAATACCTTATTTTAGAACACTGGAAAAAACAAGATTATCCAGTACTATCTGGTGGGTTGTAATGATATACGGAGTGGTAGGAGTGTTTTATTATGCGATTATTATTATTGAAATATTTGGTATATATAAATAAATAAATAAATTGCACACTCAAATCCGTTCAAATTGCATCCAAACTGATTCAACCGAACAACACTCACAGACTGTGGTGGATAAAAAAAATAACAATCCATCGCGAGCAAATGAATTGGGGACCGAATTAATCCACCCAAAACCGATCTGCGGGCAACTGTACATCGTACTGTCAATCTCAAAAGTAGGCTAAATTATTGTAAGATGTGAAATCTCAAAAGTACGAATGCGTGTTTTTGGTAGTGAAAATTTTGTAGAATTTTTTTTTGTGGTTGAAAAGTTGTTAGGTGTTTTCGGTAGTGAATAAGTTGTTAATAGGTTTATGAGCGCAAAAATGGTAAAATATGTTAAGTTTTTAATATTTTTTGTTAGTAGAAACGAGGCCTGATTTGTGGTAGCCATTTGGACACGAGTCCCATATTGATGGGAATCGTACATACAATGTACTATGGCATGTGAAACCTACTTTTGGGTTTCACACCGAACATTCAAATCATTCCTTAATTTAAAAATAAATTTTCAAATAGCCTTGCAAAAACCAGATTAATTGAATATGTGTAAGAGATTGATGCAATCTTTCAACTTTTCATACAGAGCTTAGGATCCTGAATTGTAAATCGAAACTTAGAAATTGAATTAACTACTTACACAAATTTAATTAAGCTGATGTTTTGTAAGAATACTTAAAAAATTATTACATTACGCTATAGATACACAAGCATAATCCAGAACCCATTAAAATTAATTGAAAATTAGTCTTAGGTCCATTATGTGAATTTCATAAGCTCATAAGTCCACATATTAATTTTGTAAGGTCTCAAATCTATTTTATGGTACCCTAGAGTAGGGTAGTGTACCTTAGGGTTTAAGCACTTTCATAAGATTTTAGGATGCACTTTTTTATTATAGGAAAGAGTACCTTAGGGTAGGGTAGATTACTCTAGCGTAGGGTACCCTACGAATATCCTAGTATAGGGTACCCTAGGGTTTAAACACTTTTTTAGAATTTTATGGTGCACTTTCCTATTATAGGGTTTTAGTGATTTAGCCACTTTCATAGGGTTTAGGTTTTTATGCACTTTCATAGGGTACCCAATGGTTTATGTTTAATAAACTTGTGGCTTTACAAAACTATTAAGCGAACTTGTGGATTTATGAAATGTGTACTTATCACTAAATCTCCCTAAAATTAACCACCTGGGTTTCAACTTTCAATCCCACACCTGCTGATTCTGGCTCCGGCATCAAATTTGTAGAATCCAACGAGATGTTGCAGATTTCGGCCAACTTTCCAGTGATTTCAGGTAACTCCCCCATTGTCCATTTTTTGGTAGAATTAGTTGGGTTGATAATGTGGATCAAAAAAAAAGAAAAAATGACTGTTCAGGACATGTTTTGATAATTTATACATTTTAAATATATGCTAAGAACATTTGTTAATAAACAAAATGTCCTTAACTGGTATTAATTATCAAAACACATCTTAAACGTCATTTTCCCAAAAAAAAAAAAGAAAAAGAGGTTGGGTTGATATATGTGGCAATTATAACTCTAATCATTTGGGGATGAATATATCCATCAAACAATCATTCTACAATCACAAATAATTACACAAATTCACTCACACTCATATTGGGGCCACACACACTACAACTCTAGTTTGTGTTAGGACTCACCAAAAGATATGAGAGTGTGTGTGTGTAAAGTATTTGTGGTTGAATAATAATTTATCCATCACATGCATTTTTCATCCTTATTTCCTGCTTGTAATTATAAACTTAAAAATTTTCTTTGTTTTGTGTGTTTTATTTGTCTTTTTTGAATTTTTGTTAGATTTGTGTCATATTTTTTAGATTAATCATTCGTCTTGACAAGAGAAGTCTAAAAAGTATAAATTTGTGACCAAAAGCAAAAAAGAAGAAGTAAAGATGGAAAAAAGAATCAATTAAATAGCTGTCTTATTTGTTTAAAGTGTCGTATTATTTGAATTTTTTAAACATTGATCTATATTTTTCATTTTCCTATTCGTCTTGTCGAGACGAACGATTAACCCTAAAATTACGATGAAAAGTTAAACAAAAAATTATTTATAGTAACAGAAAATACGGAAATAAGTTTCAACTTATAAGTTTACAAGAACGCAACCGAATCCCCATTGGAGCCCTGATTTCATAGAAGGATAGAAAATGACTACCCATTCCTCCATTGGACTATCCCCATTGGAGCCCTAATTTCTCTTTGCATTTTTTGAAACAAGTTCTTCAATTAAATTATTGTGCTTTAACTTATTCAAATACTCATTGTCAATTAAGCTAGTGGCCAATTCAATTGACATGATAGTCCTAAAATAAGTTTTTAGGGTAAATTACTTGTTGCCCCATTTATCTATATACATTTTTTACTTTACTCCCTCCTACTATAGAACGCTATAACCTATCTCATTTATCTTTCAATCCCTAACACATAAGGCTAGCTGTTAGTCTGGGATCCAAAAATTCGTCAAATGGGCATGTGCATGTCACATGATCAGTAAAAAAGAAAAAATTAAGTGCTCTAATTTTTAATCTATTTAAATTAGTGCAAAGATTTTATTTCTCTGATTATTTTATCCTAAAGGATCATAATTAATTTTTGGCTCTAGGGCTCTATTTAGTTAGCCCTAAGAGATATTTGGTTTTGCTACTTTCTTAGGACTAATTAACTAGAGTTCTAGAGTCAAAAATTAATTATGACCCTTTAAGATAAAATGATCATAGAAATAAGATCTTCGCACCGGTTCAAACGGATTAAAAATTGAAGCACTTAATTTTTAACCATATTTTTTTAATATATAAACTACCTATGAAAAATTAAGTGTTCCAATTTTCAATCCGTTTGAAGCGGTACAAAGATCTTATTTCCATAATCATTTTATTCTAAAGAGTCATAATTAATTTTTGACTTTAAAACTCTCGTTAATTAGTCCTAAGAAAGTAGTATAACCAAATATCTCTTAAGGCTAACTAATGAGAACCCTACGGCCAAAAATTAATTATAATCCTTTAGGATAAAATGATCAGAGAAATAAGATCTTCGCACCGATTCAAACGGATTGTACTTAATTTTTTTCTTTTTTACAGATCATGTGACATGCACATGCCCTTTTGACGATTTTTTGAATCCCAGACTAACGGCAAGCCTTATATGTTAGGAATTGGAAGATAAATGGGATAGGTTGTAGCGTTCTATAGTAGAAGAGGGTAAAGTGAAAAATGTGTATAGATAAAGAGGGCAACAAATAATTAACCCTAAATTTTTATTAACTTCAAATTTGAAAAGCTCCTCTCCGCCAAAGCAATTGTGACCGATATAATTAACAAATTCAATAAACAACACATACCATATTTCTAATAACCTATTCTCCGTGCAGCAGCTATTCATTCTATCTTTATAAAATCAAGGTTGTCAATCGTTTTCGTTATTTTTCTTGGTAATATTGATTTCAAATGTCAATTTTGAAATAACTCATCTTCATAAATAGGATGGGGTTGTCTTCTGGTTAGCCAAGCCCCCAGATTTAAGAGGCTTACCCCTGGCTGGTCCTACACTGGATGTGCATAGTATGCATGGAGCTCATACTCTTGTAAGCATAAGTTTGTCAACACAGACAAAGGGTGCATAGATAGTACACAGATTTTAATGTGGAATTCACTATGGGTTCTATACAAAAAAATTCGAGTCGTTCATTAAATTTAAAACATTTTTTCAAAGGCTCTTGTGAAAAATTAGTTCAATCCGATACCTATAAGTATTCGATCTAATCATATAAATTTTCATTGAGGTTCAAAGTTGAATGAAAAGTTAGATAATTAGATCGAGTTATTCTGGGCATTGAATTAAGCCGATTTTTTGCGGGGCTCTTGAAAAATTGTTTCAAATTTAATGAACGAATCGAATGATTTGTTTGAGGTCCATAATGGATCCCACATTGAGATCCTATGCACCCTTTATCTGTGTGAATAGCACCTCTCCTCTCGTAATTGTGGGTTCATGCTTGGATTGTGTGAATTCGTGTGATTCTAGCATTTTTGTTCAACAATCAACACAAACCGACCCACCGGAGCCCCTCTCGTATAAATAAGAACTCGCTCCAGGGAAAACTTCTTCAGTAGCCACCATTTTATTTTAGGGCTCAAAAAGAATTGACGATGGCGCGTTGCGAACCTTTTAGTGGTCGAAAAGAATTGACGATGGCGGAAAAGAGAACGGAACCCGACGAGTCGATGACCGACGCCACCGTCAAACCCTCTCCTCCGGTCGTTGGTTTCTTCTACCAGAAAAACATCACCGCCTTCGTCTTCGCACCAATCCCCTCCAACTTCCCTCCCGGCGCCTCCACCGGCCACCTCCGACAAACCCATCTCAAGCCCTACCGCAGCGAAATACAACGTAACACCGTCGGTCTAATCAACTCTTCTAATGGCCTTATCCTACTCTACTGGACAAAGCCCACCCCACGCTACCTCGTTCACAACCCAATCACGCACGATAAGTTCCACGTCAGAGTGGCTTTCAATTTTCGATCTGTTTCCCTACGTTTTCTGGTTTTCGGTTTCGCTTTTGATCCGTATCGTGACGATCCCTGCTTTACTATCGTTCAAGTGTCTGATATTGTTGGCCCGATGCCTATACGGGTTTGTTCCTACACTTGTTCTTCTTCCTTGCGCTCGCGTCGATCTGCTTCTTGGGTGACAACCCATCATGCGCTCCCCGAGTTTGTTCGAGACAAGTACTTCGCGTTGTCTGGTCCTTCCGTGTTTTACAGAGGTGCTTTACATTGGTTGTTGGAACGTTCTGGCGTCGTTGCATACAATATTTGTACCAAATCGGTTTCCTTCTCGTTGGTGACCATTCCAGGCGATGAGAAATACGTGGATGGGGATGGGGTGTGCAGTTGTGTTAAGAAGATGAAGAATGCTGGGTTGTATTCAAATGGCTGTTGCAGTTGCAGGTATTTGGGAGAATCTGGAGACAAGCTTGTATATGTTCGGGTCACTGATAATTCAAGATTGACAATGTGGACTCTCACCGATTATTTCGATGGTGTGTGGTTGCCCACTGGTGACATTGTTGTTGATAAGTTGCCCAGGTCTCTTTATTTGGGACGTATGTTGGCATTTGATAGGACGGAGCCTCATCTCTTGTATCTCGTGTTGGGAAGGGACATTTTCTCGTATAGTTGCATTAGTGGGGAACTTAAGGGGCTCTGCAAAATCGTTAAAGAATACGGAGGAAGAGAGAATTGTCTTGGGGTCATAATTCCTTATGAACTTCAGAATATTACCCCGTCTATTCCCAAAGTTAAATCAAAGAAAAAAAGTAAGTCGAATCAGACTTATTGTGTTCTAATAATCAGCATTAATTTGTATTTGTTGCTCAAGCAAGGTTTCCCTTTCCCTCCATGGTTAAGACTATGTAGGCCCATCAAAATGTCTTCCTGTCTTCCCCTTTTATCATTATATAAGTGATGTAACCATGTGCAAGAATAATAGTTGTGTCTAATTTTTCCCTCTCTCTCTCATACAGACAAGGGTTCCCGTTATTTTGCATACCTCTTTTGCGCTCTCAAAAAATTGCTTCCGGATGCTCCAGGTAACTAAACTGCACCATGCACCCTATCTGCGATATCTATAGTTACCAGTGTACTTGTGCCATGTTTTAAAATATTATTTTGTTTCCTTTGATGTCTGCTAGACGTTTCGCATTATTGATTTTGCCAAAAAATTGTATTTGAAGCGGAGAATTTTATGTTTCTTACAAGGAATGCTTAATTATGCTCGTCTGTGTTTGAGTTGGACATTTTTCTCATATGTAGATGTAGCTGACGTATCTTGTTTGACTACTCTTGGTAATTTTGTCTGATTGTCTTGAAGGAATTCTGCATCTGACATTTTAGCTTTGTTTTCTTTAGCTCTTACACCGGGGCCTTTTGGCACAGTTCCTAAGTTCAAGGAAAGGTTAGAGAGAAGAGCGGAACATGTTAAACGAAGTTGGAACGATGACAATCTTTTTCATCTCTATGAGCAGTCTTGCATTTCGCAAGTGGCAGGAAGATATTTCCCTCCACCTACTTATTTGGATGTGACCGGACCACCTATATGGTCCTTCTACAACTTGAATGCCCCTTTCTCAATTCGTGGACTTCGTGGTGAGACCAATTACATCTAGTTCTTGGAGTGCACAGTCTTTCCACCCTGTTTTGACAAAATGCATTTTTCTTTTTGGCTTATCAGATACAGTGTATAGGTATAATGACATTATGCTACTTGAAGCTTGTCTATATGGATGCACTGCTGAGCGTGAGTTAAAGTGCATCTCCGTTGGGTCGCTGAAATGCTATTCGGAAGTACCAATCCTGCAGCGATATCAGGCCAGAGATGTCTCTCTTTTGGGATTCTTCCATCAAAGAAGCCATAGTAGCTTTGTTTTCACTGCCATCCCATCCAATCTCTCCCATGACGTCTCCGCCGGCAAAGTCTCACAAGCGGGTATGCAATCACATGGTGTAGTTGATGACACACTTGCTGTATTGAACTCTTCCTGTGGTCTACTACTCTTATACTCTTCGAAGCCAACTCCTCACTATGAGGTGTATAACCCTACCGTAGGTGAGAGGGTCTCTGTTGGATCCTCTTATTTTCTCGAAAATGTGGCTGAACGGTTTATGGTGTTTGGATTTTCTTTTAACCCTTATTGCACCAATCCCTACTTCACCATTGTGGAGGTAACTGATCATGCACCCGGTAATAGCTTACGGGTCGATGCCTACTCTTCACTCTCACCGTCTGTTTGGGAGACAACTTTTCACCATCTCCCATCCAATGTCAGGGACGATTATGTTCTGTTGGGGCAGTCCATCTTCTATGAGGGTGCTTTGCATTGGTTATTAGAACCTTCTGGCGTTATTGCATACAATATTCATGCCAAAACCATTTCTCTATCGTTGATGAACATCCCGGCTGATGAGAACTATTTGGATGAGAATGGGTTATGCTGTTGTATTAAGAAGATGAGGGGTTCGGGGATGTATTCTAGTGGTCGTTGCAGCTGCAGGTATTTGGGGGAGTTTGGAGACCAGCTTGTATATACTCGGGTTACTGGAGATTCTGAATTGTCATTGTGGATTCTGAAGGATTATGATCGTGGTGAATGGTCTACCCCTTGGCGCATTGTAGTTGAGAAATTGTCTACATCTCTTTCTTTTGGTTGTCTGCTAGCATTTGATAGAATGGATCCTGGTCTCCTGTTCATCCGGGTGAAAAAGCAAATATTTTCATACAATTGCGTGAATGAGGAGCTTAAGCTGCTTTGTGAAATCAGCAAAGATTATGGCGGACAAGAGAACTGCCTTGGCTTTATTATCCCCTATGAACTGCCGAGAAATCCAGCGACCATTCCCAATGGTACTTCGTATAACTCATATTCTAGTGGTGTACTCTCTCTCTCTCTCTCTAAATATGTATATATACCTGTATGTATGTATACTCCTATATGCATATATTCACAAATATATGCATATGTCGACTGATGCGGAAAATAGATGAGGCAAATAATAAAACCACTGCGAGGAGGTCGGCTGATAAGGAAAATAGTGTCTAGTGAAAATTATGTCATGTGAGAAATCAGCAGGATCGGACTCTTCAAGATACTGTCAAATAACAAAAGAATCCTATTCTTATTTCTTGCATCATTTATATGAGAAACCTGTATTTTGTCAGGAAGACTCGTTTGGGCGGTTCCACTGATGTTCTTTGCCTTTGTGAAAACGTACAATTTTTAGGTGAAAGGCAGTCCGCATTGAGTTCTTCAAAAAGACCTATAATGATTTTCTTTTCTTGCGCACAAGGGGGCTCCATCTTCAAATATCATACTATGCAAGAAATTAGGATACCAAATTGAACAAGCAAAGGAGGGGTTTCCATGTTATTGTGTGAGCGAAACAGTTTAATTGCTGAAAGATTTCAAAAAACAATTACAGCATACGGAA
>BPLS01025626.1:6144-16144 GCA_019656275.1 Rhododendron kiyosumense
AACTGTTGAAATTAAATTCGATTTATATTCAAAAGGATTTTGACCAAAACCCTGATATGAGATACCTCAAGTACGAAATACTTATGGAACGCCTAAGTACGAATATACTCAAATCTGAGGCTTGCATACATTAACATGCAATTAATCAAGTACGAAATACTTGATTCTGTGAGGCATGACGAGACATGTCAAACACTTAGTGAAATCTAAGTATGGGAAACTTACCCCAAGTATGAAAGACTTGGAATGAATATAGAACGCACGCGGCTGTTCGGGATCTAATACAAACACACACGGCTTGCATATTTGAACATGCAAGAGATCAAGTACGAAAAGGCTTGGTTCTGTTATGACGAAACATGTGAAAACAACAGATAAACAGCTTTAAGTTCGAACATTCTTAAAGGAAGTCCAAGTACGAAGCACTTGCAGAAAGCAATAAAAGTACTAGATTAAAGGCCACGAAGGGCCGAGCAAACAGTTGAAACCCAGAGAGTCATGCCACGAGGGGCAAAGTACTTACGTAAAAAAAAAAACAAAAAGAAAAAGAAAAGATGATTTGATGCCACGAAGGGCAGGATCAAACTACGGTCACTCAGGACCTGCGAATTGTTTCGTGGCCTATTCAGTCCAGTTCTTGGACCTCAGGAGTTGATTGCCCAGCTTCTTCTGTTCCAGTCTCTCTTGGAACTTCGTTGCCACCAGCATTCCCTTCTTCGGCAATAAGGTCAACGTTTGAGCCCCGGACAGGCGACTCTTCAGGGGCAGACCTCAGCACCTCAGTAGGGACTTCTTCAGCTCCAGCAAAATTCTCGATCTGATGATCGATATCATCTTCAGGATCCCCCTGGGATTCGTCTGCAATTTGAGCACGGCGGCTTGGCAGTTCATTGTCTTCCCAGAGGGGAGAATCCTCGGCGACACCAACCTTGGTCAAGCAGGCTTCCCAGCTTGCTGCCCAGATCTGATCCTGGATGCCCGGCATCTGTTCAACGTAGCTGGCTGTGGTTGCATCGAAGCCTTTCTCATAGCCAGCATCGAAGGCTGCTTTTTTGGTATTGTCTATCTCAGCTAGAGCCTGCTTGAGGTTGTCCTCGGCTGTCTCTAAGTTGCCTTTAGCCTCGGCATAGTCTGCCTTGGCATTGTCTCTCTCTCTCTCGAGCCTCGTGACTGTTCGGAGCAGTCTTGTATTATCATTCAGCAGTTTGACCTTCTCAGCTTCAGAGGCCTGGAACTTCTGCCCCAAAGTCATCATTTTTTGAATGAACTGCGAAAACATCATACGTTTTGTTAAGAAAATGTCTAAATAAAGCCTCTTGCTACGAAAGGAAGTTCACTTACCTTAATCCCACTGACGAGGCCAGTGGACACGAGCCTATCAGCGGGCGATGCAGCTTCCTTCTGCATGTCCACAGGCAGCGACAATGCCTGTGCTAGAGCCAATGCCGTCTCGGAAGAACTGGCACTGTCCCCAACGTGAATGGGCCGATCACCTCTCATAAGAGTAGGCGCCCATGATTGGGGAAGCACTTGGAGAGGAGGCGATTGGGGCTGGCCGATGTCCGTGTCAGCTGGCACGTCGGAAGAGGACGGGACTTCAACCCTTGGGCGTTTGTCCCCCTGAGCGTCTTCGGCTTCCTGGGAGCTGTCCCTTTCACGTCTCAGCGTGGATGTCCCCCCTCTAGTGTGGCGAGATGGTGGGGGGGGAGCACCTGTGGAGGTCACTCTCCGGGCACCACCACGTCCCCTTGAAGAGACGGAAAGAAGGGAACTAAGGTTGAGAGGCTCTCGCGCCATTGTACCTGAGTCCGGGGGAGAGCGGGAATAGCCTGACGAGGACGATTGGCTTGTAGAACCAAGGGGAACAGGTTGCTCGGTCTCCTGCCCGGACCTGTTCTGTCTTCTCCTTGACCTCCTAAGCACCACACGAGTAGTGGGGACGCCGACAGGAATGGTCACTTCGCCTGGCTGTCCGGCAAGTGTGACCCCGGCCTGCAAACTTGAACTTTGGGGTTGGGGAGCTGATGAAGTGGAAGCACCGCTTGTGCTCGGGTTAGCTAACCTCCTGTCTATGAAGCCTTTGTAAGTAGGGACGTAGCCTAGTAGTACGTGGGCGTCACGACCTCGACCATAATCTGGAGAGCCCGGTTCCCCTTTGTATCTCAAGATTCTGTTAATCTCTGCTGTTCGGACGTAACTGGGCTCATTTCGTGGACGTTTGTTTGCGTTAGTAGCTGCACGGCAAAGAGCACAGTAAAGGTCAGAGACCATATTGGAAAGTTAGATAAAAACTACAAAAGCAAAATGGAAAAAGGAGCATACGTGGGTAGCCCCATATGTGGGGGCAGTGGAAGCCCACCACTTGGCCGTCCTCGCCTATTGGTTCAAATGCTCCGGTAACATACAGAAAATCGATCTCGTGATCGCGAGCAGAGTCTGGAAGGTTGAGCACGAGACGCTTCTCTGCTTTCCTAACTTTCAAGTAGAAAGTGTTATAGTCGGTGTTTAGCACGATGCTATACCACCACTAGATGTCCCAGATCCCCAGTTGGGTCCCCAATATTCTATTCAGAGCTTCTACCCCCATCACTACCCTAAAGAAATTTGTGGAAACTTGCATTGGTGTCAGTCTGTACCAATTTAGAACTTGGCGGAGTAAAGGATGGAGGGGGAATCTGACTCCCCCCTCGACAATGGCAACAATGGGAATGCACTGCCTATCCCATGTGCCCCCATCTCTATCTGCGTCTAAAGGGGCGAGTTCAAGCCCTACATTGTCTGGAATGTCGTATTTTGTCCTGAAAGCCGCCATGGCTGACGGGGTTTCACATAGTTTCCTAAACTTTCCTGGTTTAGGGCCGCCATTATCCTCATTCGCCATTTGAAATGTGGACGAAGGACTACGAAACGATTAAAATCTAATAGGGATGCGAATAAATCCCTGAGAGTGAATGAGTCAGAGAGAAAAGCTTACGACGGGCGGCGGCGGAGAAGCTTACGGAATGAACTACGATGACGTCTGAGGTTGCAGGCGGCGGCGATGGCGTTTCGGGTCGCTTGAGCAGAAAAGGACGACGAGAGGGTTTGAATTATATAAAACTCAAATGAAACCCCTTTTCAGAGGTTTAAGGGCTGGAGACGGAGACGAAACGTCTCTCTCCACGCCGTTACAAGTTAAAGTAACGGAAAGCGGAGATTTCGCTGACGACGTTTCAAAAACGTCAGTTCAAAATTAAATGCAAGGCGTACGGGATACGCCACGTGGAGTTATTACCCCGAGATGGTATAATGACCAAGCCGCCAAGAATGTCAAAGGGTATCAGACGTGATGACTGCCCGGGGGCTGGACGTATATGGTCCAGAGCTGTTGTCTCTGAGAAAGCCCCACCCATCGCCCCGAACAGTGGCAAACGGATGGGGCTGGGGAGCAATTGTAGGGAGGTATTCCCGAACACGTAAGATTAGTCGCCGAACACGTGATGTGTCAGGGACACGTGGCAGGCACGATAAGTTTATTGCCGGGCAGTACGATGAGCGGTGATATGGGCCAGTGACATGTGACATGTGAAGCCATTGATCCAGACAGTCTGTTCGGCCGCTAAGGTCAAAAGACATGTGAAGTCATTTGACCAGATACAACAATGTGGACCAGTGATATGTGAAGTCATTGGTCCAGGAGGATTGTTCGGCAAAGAGGAAGCCGAATAGTGGAAAACGTTGCCGTAAGTCGTAACATGGCAAGAATGTACCAGAATGGTAATATTCCATAAAAGGATACGATCCCGAGTATATAGGATCGAGGCAAGAGACCCAACGTGAGTGGGGTGTTCGGATAATTATGGGAAAAAGTCCCAAAAGGACTAAGAATCCCATAATGGTTAAGCTATTATGCAGATAAGGGAACGAGAATCCATGAGATACTAGGTTTCCTATACGAGGTAGGAATCCTAGGGCAACAGGGATGCTTGGGCAGCAAGCATCCGTGAACCTATAAATACGAGGTAAGCCTGGAGGTAAAAGGTATGCAATATTTGGCCATCTCTTATTGCTTTCCTACTGATAATTAGGGTTTAGACCAGTACGTGATACTAACTTAAGCATCGGAGGGCCTTTGCCACGAGAGGCAAAGGTGCGCTCACCCCTTGTCTGTTTTGCAGATTAGGGTTCCGACGAAGAACTAGGGTTTCGGTGTAGAGGCACGTGCAGCCGCTGCCAATTAGTGTTGTTCAGAACACTAATTGTTTTCATCCCCCTACAACCAGGGCAATTTACATGTGCATAACGTCGCTTAGCAGTCACTCTACATTGGCCTTCAACATAACATTGTAGTTAGCACTGAAAGGAGCTTCAAAACTATCTCATGGTTACGAGAAGCAATGAAGGCTACGCTCAATCATATGGCCTAGCATAACAATGTGAAAACCAATAAAAGACATACATATCCTACCTTTGCAATTGTGATTCCTCTCTTTTTCTCTTTAGGGGCCTTGTCAATTTCATCAAAGGCAACAGCCTTAGCTTTGCCTTCTTCCGCTAGCACCTAAAGGAGGCAACAACCAACTTAGAAATTAGTACCCACATATTTTACCGCAACAAACACATGTACAACTCCACATCTCATTGCAGAATTAAAATGCGTAGTTCAAAAAGAGACTTTTCTGGGAAAGAATGATATTAGAACACATTGACCAGGATCAAATCCATCAGCAAACACACCCTTGTAATTGCACTAGTCAGGGTAGTCTTTCTGTGATCAACATGTGCAATTGTCGATCTTTTATTAGTGTTCGATTTAGTATAATTAGTTTCTTCCAAAGAAACGCCACTTGCCTTTTTAACGTCCGAATAAGAAACTGCAGTTCCATTGCTGGACGAAATGTCGCAATGAATAACTCTTGAAATAAGGACTTGTCAAATGGGATCAATGGGGGCTCTCAATTTTTTGGCATAGATGATCATGATGTAAAATCGAGACCTACAAAATAAGAACTTGTCAAATGGGATCAATGGGAGCTCTCAATGTTGTGCATTACATGAGGGATCGAATGAATCATCGACATGACATGATCTTGATTCGAGTTGCAACACTAGCTAGCTAAGTTTGCTTATTTTGATTTGTGGAATTTTGCTATTTATATGTACTCAACTTGAACGTGTATAAAGGACAGTTCTGGTCAATCTTACGAGAGTCTTAGCAATATGAAGAATTATGGTAATAAACCCAAATTTCCTAATGAGTTCACCAAATAGAAAGATTTGCCCGTGAACCTTGTTTACTTCCTAAAAAGTGGATGAATATCGTTCAATAGAGCTTATTATCAAACACCTGTAATGCGAATGGATACTCACCTATATGATTGTACAGAGCATAGATTGACACGAGCATATTATCAAACACCTGTAATGCGAATGAATTCATACCTAGATGATTCATCTTGACAACCCAGAGACCTAGCAACTCAATCAACATTGAAACACATTTTGCACCATGTAAATAGCACCCATAAATTCAATAATGAAAAAACTAGACAAAAAGTTGTGAGGAACTGTCTAAACAAAGCCGTGGGTACCTGTATGATATCAAGCCAACCGGTGACTAAAGCAACGGCAGGGCGAGTGGTGACCAAGATCAATCAATTGCGAATATCATAGTGACGTGCTTCCACCGCCACTTAACGATGTCAAGTGACTCGATTTGAGACTCCAAATCAACAGCTAGGGTTGGTTGAGAGAGAGAGAGAGAGAGAGAGATAGAGAGAGAGTCAGAGAGAGAGATCGTGGAAGTTGAGAGGTTTCCATCGGGGTTTATTTTGGGTGGGATTAAGATTAGAGGTACGGTGAGTGCCCCGCATATGGTGCCGTTTATTCTAAAACAAATTTTCGTTCTTTCGATTACACACCCCAACCCCCCCCCCCCCCCACAAAAAAAAAAAACGTTCTTTTAATGTCACATTTAATAAGAAAGTGACATTAAAAAGAAAAAATAATTATGTTAGTTTTTTAAAAAGTGACATCATAAATATATTAAATCGCACTTTAGAATAAACTGACATTAAAATGAAATAATAGTTATGTCAGTTTTTTAGAAAGTGACATCATAAATATATTAGATCACACTTTAGAAGAAAACTGACATTAAAAAGAAATAATAGTTATATCAGTTTTTTAGAAAGTGACATCATAAATATATTAGATTACAGTTTTTTGGATGACTGACATTATTTACTTATTGAAATCTTTTTAATTACAGTTTTTTCAAAAAGCGACATCTTTTCACTTTTTCAGGCGTCATCTTTTACGATTATTGTAGTAGTGAACTGAACAAAGCCAAAATACAGATAAAAATGGTAGATTCATTGGACAGAGTCATCTCCTTCATCTGGTCTGGATGTGCCCTCTTCAACTTGAGATGTTACCGTTTATTTGACAAACTCGACGGAGTATTCCGACGTTCGGCAATCGATGACGGAGTCATCTCCTTCGACCAAATTGGTTGCAATCTCCAACCAAATCGATGACAGAGTGATCTCCATGGGGTTGGTCGGTGGTGGTGGGCGACGGGTGTGGTGATGGAGATGAGAAACAACAGATGTGACAGAACCCAGGATGGCGAGAGGACGACATTGATGTTGGGCGGCAACAATGGTTGCGTTGGACCGGCATCGGTGTGGGGCTGGGCGTCCATGGCGGTGCCGGTGGGGATGGGCGTTGGGGGTGGTGATGGAGACGAGAAGCAACTGGAGAGAGAGAGAGAGAGAGAGAGAGAGAGAGAGAGAGAGAGACGTTTCTCAGAACTGATTTTGTGAGCCCTCAAATTCAAAAACTAAAACTCAAATTAATTTGAAATTTTTAGCATACTTCCCCGCCAATTTTTAGGCCAAGACAGAGAGGGGGATTTGTCAAGGTGAAGGAAGAGTGGGACCCACATGCTTTCCACCTCATTCCTTGTTGTCTTCCTTATGAGTTTCTTTGCTAATAGCATTTCTCAGGATCCTTAATGGATGACTTTGTGTGTCCTACTTTGTTTTTGTTCTCTCAAAAATTTCTTGAATAAAGTGGGCCCCCCAACCAGCTTTTTCCATTTCTGTTGTCAAACACGATGAAACTTCAAATGCAAGTCTGCGCTGAAAGCATCTATTCAATTGGACAAAAACCCTTTCTCCTTTTGTAGTAATAATGAGATGATGATGAAACGAAACCAACCTATCCAAGATTCCAAGTCCTTTTCTTCTGGAGTTAAAAAAAAAAAAAAGTCTTTTTTTTTTTTTTTCATTCATTAACAAGCAGGTCTGGCTAGTTTAGGTTGCAGCGATTGTGATTGTAGGGTTAGGATGACAAGATTAGGTTTAAGAAGGGCACTTCTGGGTCTGTATGTGTACTGAGATGAACTTACAAACTCTATGTGTATATATTGCGATGTACTCTGAGATGATATTACAAACTCATTAATTCCATACGCCCGGATTGTTTCTCCTTACCCCTCCCTCCCCTTCGATTTGCAACAACACGCATGCAAAGGGTATTTTGTGTGACACAAGAGGTACTGTGTGTGAGTGAGAGACAGAGACAGGTACCTTGATGGCTGCTGTTGGAGCTGCCAACCGTCGTTGGAGGAATGGTATCAGAGCTGCAAATCGAGTTCGTGCCGGAGTAGCAGAGCTGCTGATCGTGCTCGTGTGTAGCTACAGATTGAATCCGTGCCTTTTTCAATAGAGGGCAAAACAGTAACTTCAATCCTCTACTTTACTGAAGTTAGCCAGTTATACATTTTCAAAAGTTAGATGGGATTAAGTGCCAAAAAAAAAATAGGTAGAGGGGGTAAAGTATCCGCAAGACATAATTAGAGGGGTTAACTATAATTTACCTATTATTATACTTTAGATTTTATATTTTTACCCTAATATTATTATCATTATACCAAAAAAACTTATATTCTTATCTTTATATTTTCACCATTGTACTAAAATACCACTTTCTTTATAACTATTTTGCTTTTAGGTTAATAATTTTTTTCTAAATTTCTTACAGAGCGGAGAGGGTAAACCTATTCCCCGTTGAGAGTGGGAACTGGGATAGTCAAAAAAATACCCGATCAGAATCGAGTCCATGTGATAATTTTCGGATCGGGTCGGAGTATGCTAAAATTCGCCCCGCCCCATTGCCATTCCTGGGGCATTGTTTGAGGGTCTAAATACTTGACGGTAAGATTTTCCCAAAGCACCTTGATATATTAGTGTATCAAATATAAAACCATGTGATGTGTTTCAACTTCCTTGGAAACCTGGTATCCCTTCCATTACTTTACCGATATATGGGTCTAAATCCTTGACAGTAAGATTTTCTAAAAGCACCTTGATATATTGGTGTGTCAAATATAAACCATGTGATGTGTGTCAACTTCCTTGGAAACGGGGTATCCCTTCCAATACTTATACAGATATATTGGTGTATATCAAATACAATGCTACTTGCACATACTTTTGTGCACATATCATGCACATACATTTTTGTGGAGTCCATATCGGGGTCTCACAAAATGATCTGAATCGCTCATCTTTTTTAAAATATTTTTTGACGGGTTCCTGTAAAAAATCAGCTCTAACGGATAACGGTAAGAACTTTATCAGAAATCGTAGGGTGAATCATTCTGTTTTGCCCTACAATTTCTGATAAAGCTCATACCAATATCCGTTGAACCTAATTTTTTACAGGAACCCGTTAAAAAATATTTTAAAAAAGATGAGGGATTCGGATCATTTTGTGGGACCCCGATATGGACCCCACAAAAGTGTATGTACATGATATGTGCACAAAAGTATGTATGAAAATCATTATTGTATCAAATATATAAGGGCAAATTTCACTTACCTCCCCTGAGGTTTCTGACAATTACAGATACCTCCCCTCACATTCCTAAAATTGCACTGACCTCCCCTGTCAGAGTTGTCGGGTAACTTTTGCTAACAGAAGTTGCACTTTTACTTTTTTACCCCTTCACAAATTTTCTTACTACAATGTTATCTATTTGAATAAATAAATAACTTAAAAAACAAAAAACTAACCACCTTAATTAACATTTGACCAGTCACCTCTTCTCTATATGGAGTCTCCAAAAATAAAATTTTGAAACTTTTTATTTTCATTTATTCTTATTTAGTTCTTTACCAAATTCCTTAATCATTCTATATATGGAAAAGTATAAAATTGAATCAAAGGTAATAAAAGTTCCCTAACAAGTACTATAACAACTAAATAAATCCAAAAAAATGTAAACATAGTTAAAAAAAACTTTTTTACTAGTTTCTTTTGTCTTTATAGCAAAAATTAATTTGAGATGCAAAATATTCTTTATATTTTTTCCTTGGCTCAAAAAAGTAACATACAATCTTTTAAGGTGGGTTTTAAAAGAGTTATGTTTGGTTATTTTCAAAACTTATTTTTAGTTATACAAGTTGAGAATACCAGCAAGTTTTTTTTTTCCCTAAAAACGCAAAGAAATAAATTTTCATTCATGCCAAACTAAACTTAATTTCACATAAATGCCAAAAATTTATACATGAGTTTATACATGTGTAGCCTGAAACCAAAAAAATAAATAAGTAGTTGATTATTATTCCAAAACCACCACCGTATCTTAGAACCACCCATTCACTTATTACAAATCTATGGACCTTAAAATTTTAAAAATTTTACTTTTTTTTTTGGCTTTTTTCTCATAGTTAGTGAACCTTTTTAAACTTTAATTCAATTATTTTTAATTTTTTAGTTTGTCTCCATGAGTAGAATAAAAAAATTAAAATACCATGGACCATATTTTTCAAACTTTAAAAATACCCCGAAATAATCAATATAAATTGGTTTATCTTGTTTATTTAATTTAATTTGTTTTAGATTATAATAATTTTCAAATTGGTCCATATTTTTCTACTTCTTAGATTCCTCTTATGTAGAGAAACCAAAAAAAGTAATAGTTTTTCTCCCAAAACTTAAAAAAGTTTAG
>BPLS01025626.1:21144-39406 GCA_019656275.1 Rhododendron kiyosumense
CCTTTTTGGGGGGGCCCTAGGCCACCGCCTGGTGGGCCTAGGCCCAAGGCCGCCCCTAAATCGGAGACTTCTCCTTCTTCCTGGTTATTACCCTGTTGGGCTCTGTTTCTCTGCCACAGCCGCTTTTCTGGTTTGGTTACATAGTCATAATTTGTATCTCTCCTTGGCACCATACTCTTTCGGGATTATTGGTGCGATTTATTCTCTCCATTTGGAATATCTTGCGTGGGATTCCTGTTCTCATTATTACTTGCATTCTCCACAACCACCAACAAGATGAAACAGAAACCGATCCTCCTCCTCCTCCTCCACAAGTTGCAGTTGTAGCTGATGACATTGGAGTAAACCCAATTGAGCAACCTACCTCAGAGCCTGTTACTGTTCTTGTTGTGGAGCCTTGAGACATACTCTTTTGTGTCTAATGTTATCGATCATACCTTTCGTTTGAAGCAATTGCGATGTCTCATTTTCTTTTTGTCACTTTTGTGTCCAGCTTAATTTGATGTTATTGATGTCTGCCATGTTCAATTGCTTAGAAGTAGAACCTTAATCTCAACAATCTGGTGCTGCTACATGTAATGTTCCTCAAAAATCAAATTAGACATAAGCAGATTTGGTAGTATGAAATCTCTATTTTCGGTGTGGTCCTAGCTGATGTGACATTGACACATTGTAATCATTTAAATTGTTTGGACTTTCACTTGCCGCTTCTACTTTCCTAACAAAGATGATCTATATAGCGGCAATTGTAAGTTTCGGCAATTTCTCATGCTAAAAAATAATGATAACCCGAGACAATGGCGATTCCATAAATTTTGACAATGTGTCATTCAATAATTTTGTTGCAGAGTCATAACGTATCTAAGAGATATAGACAAATGAATATACCCTTCTCAAATCTTAAGCAAAAGAGTAACTTCAATACTTACTAGTTTAACAAAAAAACAAGTACGTGAATTTTTATAATTCATCTTGATGAGTTTTCATTTTCTGAAATATTAATATAATAAGTTCATTACCAATGTCCCTAAATATATCGGCTTCAGTGTAAGTAACTCAGCAATCATTCATCAATTGAACTCCCATTCAATTCCTTAGCCGGTCCTTTAGGATTTTCATTGCTAAAAATGCTATTTCCACGATTGCCCGTAGCAACCGGTAAAATCAATATCAATTTCATCAATTGGACTCCCATTCATCATGGGGTGTGATTTGCTTGAACAAATTGATTAAAGAAACTGCCTATCAAAAAAAAAACAAAAAAAAAAAGATTTAAGAAACTAGAATGACTCACGTTGGAAAGACACTCACGTTCTCAGCCCTTTCTGTCCTTGATTTGGTAAAGTATATGATAGAGGAGAAAAAGGTAAGTCCTTTGTAAAGTAATTAAAAACAATTAGGGTAAATTCAAGCTACTTGAGATGGCTTGCGTTCGGCTTGGCTAAAGGTAATTTGAATCGACCCGTCTCATACACAACCCAAACTCACACATATTTTCAAAACTCGTTAAATTTTAAAACCAACTTGATCAACTATCCGCTTAGCTCGCTTAATAAGTTTATCACCACGTAATGCAAGAGCTTCAAATATAACAAAATGCACCTTAGATTCAGCTGCAACCTTGACATTGGAGAGAAATTCGAAAGTGCAAAACAAAAAGTTTAAACCTCATCAACAACTAATAGTTGATCTTGTGTGGAATTTCCCTTTCTTTGATATGCTGTGAAGTCGTACGTATTTGACAGAAATTCTCTTGGAGGGGCTTGTTAGCGAATGTCAATCAATTTTGCCGTTCAAAAAAACAATTTACAATAGATGATTACAATATATCATGTCAACTAGGACCACGCCATTTGCTTGTCAATTTTGAGGAATAATACATGTAGCAGCACCAAATTATAGAGATTTAAGGTTCTCTGCAAAACACAAATGTACTAATAAAACAAGTTGAACGCAACATACCTCAATAACGTCAAATTAAGTTGGACTAACTTATCCCGTGACTTCTTTTATGTTTTTATTTTTTTGGAAGTGGCAAGAAATATATCAATAATAATGGCAACACAACCCACTCTGTGCAACAAATAAAAAAACGACCTAATGCACACAATAGAGCAACAACAAAATGCATCGACAACATCCACATCAAAAGATCCGTGCGGCGGTCCAAAAACAGAAATCAAAAGAAAAAATAAAAGACAAGAAGCTATTGACCGTACACACGACAACACAAAAATATGCATAACAGAAAACTATGTATCAAGGGAAAATTTATTCAATGTCCCTACAGCATGGTAGGTGAGATGTGGAAACCAAAATTGACGAATCTGTGACACCAGACTTCATTTAGCAGAACACTTTGCGTTTGGAATATGTGCATAATTTATGAACAGATTAAAACCCACTTAAATTGAGCAATTGTAAATTGAGATTAGAACAACTTAAAAAATTAAATAATTAAGCAAGAGCTGATCTTCCCCATTCCCTTCAACTGAAGCATCTTCTATCATTCTCTCTAAGGCATCATGCGGAAAAACCAAACAAAATTAAAACTCACTTAAATTGAGATAAGAACTAAAGAAATCAGGTAGTAATCAAGCAAGAATTGATCTTCCCCATTCCCTTCAACTGTCTTCTATTATATTAGTCTCTCTAAGGCAGCATGCTCAGCTTTCCGCTCGTTAACTTCTTTGATTGTCAGCATTCCACTCATTAACTACACATGTAGACAACGAGAGCTTCGTCTTTTATATCTAAATAAATAAATAACAAAATAATTGACGCTGTAGTTTAGAAGCAATATACAATTCAAGAACCTGATAAAGAATTGTCAAGCACAATAGAGGAGGAAAAGCGTTTCTAGCAATGGAAGGTAGCCATACTTGGCATTTTGGATACTCTACTCTAGTGCCAAAGTTTGGCTCTGACATGGTATTTTAGCCATTCTGAATTGGAAATCCTCTAATGGACCACAAGCAATTCTCAGGTTATAAGCATAGCAGAGAGGGACTGAATGATAGAATTATAACCATACTCTGTGCAAGAAAAGCTTTTGCAGCATTGCTGGAGAACAGCAATCCTTCTGCGGGAGCACTTTTGGCCACTGGGGGGGGTGAGAATCAGCCTAATTATCACCCGAAGCACGAGATCTTAGATAAGTTTCACTTGGCACCATCTGGCCATTGTCCTTTCCTCCTGTTATTATGTCCACTTTGCAATTTGGACAGGCATTGGACCGCTGGCTTCGTGCCGGCTCACTGGCCTTCGAAGTTTAACAGTGAATTGGGAACCACCATGGACAGAATCAATTTTTGTGGGCTTCGAAATTGCGTGCTCTGTGCTGCAATGTTCTTGCGCTTCAATCAGATCATCATCCTGCCGCTGGGCAGTACAGCAACCAAGTGAGACTGATATAAAACCGATCATCTCACTGGTCTCATGTTGATCCATCTTGGCTACATCCTCTGTCAACAACATGGATTTCATGCTCTTTCCCTCGTTTTCCATTTTTGGTTTCCTGGTCCGAACTTGAGGATTCTGACTGAATAAAATACGTTGCGTCCAAAACTTTGTGATTTTGGCATCTGCCATCGAGGACGCCGATCATTTCCATGTACCGTTTGGCGTTCAGCATTTGGAAAGGTGCCTAAATCTGAGTGTTCGCAGTTGAATCCACTTTGAGCTTCAGTATTGTTGTCTTCTTCAGCGCTACAAGTTTGGACAGGCTTAAAAGGCGAGGGGACATGTTCTGCAGTTGTTTGTAGGGCGTTTGAACTGGATATTTCTGAAGATGGTGAATTGTCCAATAAATCAGAAGAGATGTCCTTTAGATCTACCTTCACTCCATTTGCTTGCCCTTTCACTCTCTGTTCCTTCTGCCAGAGCTTTCTCAGTCTTCTCCTTTCCCACAGTTCAGCTTGCCTATAAAATTTTACAAATAAAAGGTTAAAGATAAAGGGCTGACTAATGGAGTTTACAAATTAGCCAACTCATAATACATTAAACCAAATTATCAAAACATGCTTATTTCACTTCCAAGTCATACTGGCTAGCACAGTATACAGTTGTTTTTTTCAGGCGGTTACCCTTTCGCTTTAACTCGGAAAAAACTTTATTTACTCGTCCTTCCTCTAATTCTCCCTATTGTGCTGAACAGGGGGGTGGGGTTCAACATTAAGTAAAACAACCTATCTGAAGTAGAACTTAGTCGCATTTATGGAATAAGGGCAACATTCAAACTTTGAGCAAGTAATTTACCATGAAGAATAAAATGAACAGAATTTTCCGACGATGAGTCAATGCTGACTTGGTCACTGTACTACTTCAACTCTCTATGTCTCCCATCGCCTATAAAAATTCAGATAACAAAGAAGTACACCACCTGGTAAAAAATTACCACAAAGAGATGGTAATTTCCATGGATTTGGACTAATGGTGATTCTAATTCCATGAATTTTGATGAACGGTGATTCTGGTTCCATGGATTTCAGTTTCTAAATTTGTGCATTGTGACGCAAAAACTAATATCATGCTAAAATCTCAAGGGAGAAGCCCCTGTTCAGTTTCTTATCCTCCTTTTGTTCAAAGATTGAGCATAATTAAGTACTAAAACCATTATGCAACAAAATAAAGCATGTTTTTGCAAAGTTCAGAGCAAGGGATCTGCATGGTACTGAAATTGGATTCTGCACTCTTAAAATCAAACGTGGTACTGAAATTGTTGTAATAGAAAATGCTCAGTTTTCCCAACATTATTGTGCAATATGATAGAGCATAACCCCAAAATAATAATAGATTACTCTAAATCAAACATTCCTGGAAGCGGATTGCAGCTAATATGATAGATGATCCAACACTTGCCTATCCAAGACAAGTGGGGGAAGTTAAATTTACAACAAAGGCATGCTTGAAACCTAAGTAGGCACAAAACTACAAGCAGAGTCACAAGTGTGGGCATTAGGAACATCACAATCACCATGAATCACATCATCAAATCCATTGGGCTCCCACATAAGACATTATGTTTCCTTATCAGATACAAAAGAAGAGAAGGAACAGAAGTTACATAACATATCGTTTATCAAATCCCACGACAACGGCAGCAAAAAGACGAAACGTGGCTCACAAAATCAGGCTCTACCTCAAAAAACAGTAATGATACACCCACCCACCACACGCTTGCCGGACCCACTCCGGCCATCGGACAGCCGATCTGAACCGTCCAAAAATTCTATAAAACAAAAAAAACCAAGTGGGCCCTCATGAAAATCAACGGCATCCGACATGTGTAAGTGCTCGATCCGAACTTCCAAAAATCAGATGATCCGAGCCATTAAAAAATGGAAGATTGGTTCGAGCACTTACACACTTCGGATGCCATTGATTCTTGCGTCGGCCCACCCGGTTTTTTTTTTTTTTTCGAATTTTTGGACGGTTCGGATCGGCCGTCCGGTGGCCGGAGTGGGCCAGGCGAGCGTGCGGTGGGTGAGTTGCAGTGGGTGTATCATGTTTCTCTCTCAAAGGCTCCAAAATCAAATCAGTCAGACCCCTCCTAGGCCGGATATTTATGAAAGGAGAAAGAACAGAACCAAGCAAAATATATCAAACTAATGTTTCCAAATCGAACCAAACTAAGCCTTGCGTTCCAACCAATTGGGGCAGCTATATGAATCATTTTGATTTTTTGTCCACTCCGCTCTATCTTGGAAAAAAAATAATTCAATGGCAAAAATAAAAACAGCCAAAAAAAATTCTTGAGAGCAAGAATCGAAGCACAATATCAGTTAATTCAGCGGTAATCTACCAATTTTCTAGGTAGGAAAATCTAAATCAAAGATCTGATATTGCAAAAGCCAAATAAAAGAGTAGAAAAACCCTAGAATACAAAAGGAACGAATCGACGGGGGAATGACCTGATCTCGAAAGAAACGATTCAGTTGAATTCAGAAGCTTAGAGGCGCACGATCTCAACATGTAGTACGCCGCCATGGCCGGCTATGCTTTGCACTCACAGAGGGAGAGAGGGAGAGAGAGAGAGAGAGAGAGAGAGAGGATTTTGGGAAGAGAGCGAAAAAGGGAAATATATATTACTAAAAAAAACAAAAAATACAACTCACTGTGAGGCGTGTTACGTGTGCCCTAATAAAAGGGAAATTACAACGGAAATCAAACAGCCATATCAAAGGGTCCCGCGACTTCTATATTTTTGAACATTTGAAGTCGCTGCCCGACTACATAAATCAATCAAACACTCGTCTCAGACTCTCAACTCAAGGCTGCGCAACAGCAGCAGTAATAGGCTCTGAGGGAAGTTGCTCGGGCGAAATTGCGTTCCCTCCCATTTCAATGTCAACAGCCACATATTCAACTGGAGGAGGAGGAGGAGTTACAGGCTCTTAGGGAGGTTGCTCAGGCAAAATTCCGTTCCCTCCCATTTCAACGTCAACAGCTACACCTTCAACTTGAGGAGGAGGAGGAGGAGGAGGAGGAGGATTGGTTTCACCTTCATCTTGTTGATGATTCTCGACATTAAAAGTGATGATGACCTCAGGAATCCCACGCAAGACCTCCCAAATCGAGAAAAAAAATCGTTTCAAGAATCCCCAAAGAAGATCGTGCCAAGGGGAGATAAAAAGGATGACTACATACCCAACACAGAAGATGGGTTCTGGAAGGAAAACTGCACCCACCAGTGTAATAGTGAAGAAGAAAGAGATGTGATTAGCAATTCCAACTTTGATACGCCCCCTCACATAAATAGGAAGCGTGATTGAGGTGATGAGGAAGAGCATTAAAATCACAATGGAGAACAGCCACATTTTCAAATTCAGATTGAAATTGGAGAGGAAAGGAAGCTTTGCTTTGTGTAGGTTGAAAAGGTAGAGGATGAATTTCAGAAAAGCGGGAAAAAGAAGTTTGAGGTCGAAGTTGAAGGGATCCATTATAGCTGCTGAGAGATGGAGCTGGGAACTTTGGGGTAAGGTTTAAGGAGTTAGAGTATCCACAATGCTATAATCAAAAATTGATAATCAAAAGATGCCACGTCAGCTTTTGATTATTCATCTAAGAGATTGCTAAGGCTAGCAATGTAGATGTCTACAATGATATAATCAAAATTGGATAACCAAAACTTGTCACATCATAGTTTCAAATTACAAAAAACTAAAAATCATGAACAATAGAAAATAATTTTGAAACTAATAAAAACTATTTATTAGAAATAGAAAATAGTTTTTGAAAATTTTTTTTGGAAAAAACTATTTTCTAAAAAAATTTAATTTTTTAGTAAAATATTTTTTTTTTCCAAAATATTGTTCGAAAAGAAAAAGAGAGAGGAAAAGGGAAAAGAGAACAATTTTGTATAATAATTGGTGTATTTGTTTGAGAATATATATGGTCTATTAAATTTGGTTATTGTCAAAAGGTTGCTAACTTTGGTTATCCAAAGCCCAAAATTTGATTATTTCTAAGGAGGTTGTTAAGTTTGATTATAGCATTGTGAGCCATATTTTGCACTAATATTGTTAACTTTAAAAATCTTTTACTTTTGATTATAGCATTGTGGATACTCTTAGGGGGGAGCGTTTATATACCATAACAAACGTTATAAAATAGCCAATTTACCCTCAGTTTGGTAAGCAATAACAAAATAACCAATAACCCAAGAAATTTCAAGGAAATTGCCTAGGCGGGGGGTTTGATCAAAAAGCAAACTGAATTTAAACGAACTACAGCTTGGCTCAAGCCAAGCCAGATTTAGCTCAAGTTAGCCACGTTAACCAAACTAGTTGAGCCAAGCCAGATTTAGCTCAAGTTAGCCACGTTAACCAAATTACAATTTAGCTCAAAATGACAGGAGACACATAGCACTATTCTAATTTCCGAATGATTTTGCAACAGCTTTGGTGGTCACCCTGTCAAGCCATTCAAGCTTGGCTCAAGCCATTCAAGCTTGGCTCAAGCCAAACCAAATTTAGCTCATGAACATGACCCAGCTAATTGAACCTTTCTCACTGTTCTCAGGCGGTCTCCTGATCGAGTATTGTGCATAACTGCTTACACCCTCCTAGTCAAACAGAGAGACTTTCCTCATGTATCTGCTCCCCGGTCTCTCTATCCTTTTCCATTCTCTCTCCTCTCCTATCCCATTCTCTCTCTCTCCAAATGGTCTACCACCGGGCATTCTGAAAGTGGAAACAGACAGTCTCTCTCTCCTTTTCCATTCTCTCTCCTCTCCTATCTCATTCTTTCTCTCCAAAGAGTCTACCACTGGGCATTACGAAAGTAGAAACAGACAGTTTCTGTCCTTTTCCATTCTCTCTCCTCTCCTATCCCATTCTCTCTCTCCAAAGAGTACCACTGGGCATTCCGAAAGTGGAAACAGGGAGTCTCTCTCTCCTATCCCATTCTCTCTCTCCAAAGAGTCTACCACTGGGCATTCCGAAAGTGGAAACAGGGAGTCTCTCTCCCTCCAAAGAGTCTAGCACTTTTTTTATTGTTTCCTCATGTATCTGCTCCCCATTCTCTCTCCTCTCCTATCCCATTCTCTCTCTCTCCTCTCCTATCCCATTCTCTCTCCTCTCCTATCCCATTCTGTCTCTCCAAGGGCCTTGCTTCAGAAAATACCCATCAACGCAAATTGCTTTGGTTTTCCCCCCTCCCGACCCCACCCCCTTCAGAAAATACCCCCGCCAGCCTGCGCCCCGAGAAATACCCCCAACCCCGGGATTATTGATTTAATAATCTTTTTTTTTTCATTTTATTTTCAATGATTATAATGAATATTTTATTCTAAGGCCTTTCAACGAACACTCTAAGACTGTTTATATAATTTCAGAACTTTCCAAAGTCCCCAGCCAAGTCTGCGTTGAAAAGCTAGAGCAAAAAATTCATTACGACAATTTAGAATGAAATTATAAGAAAAATAATATCTTCGCACCTGTTTAAACGAATTGAAAATTGGAACATTTTTTTTTTACCGTTTATATATTAAAAAATATAGTTAAAAAATTAAATGTTTTAATTTTCTATCTGTTTGAACAGGTGTAAAGATCTTATTTTTCTGATTATTTTATCTTAAATGATCATAATGAATTTTTATTTCTAAAGTCTTTCAATGGCCATCCTAAGAGAGTCCTGAAACTAAATAAAGAGTCTTATAATGCTCATTAGAAGGCCTTAGAGATAAAAATTCATTATGATCATTTAGGATAAAATAATCAAAAAAATATGAATTTCACACCGGTTCAATGATATTGAAATTTGGATCACTTTATTTTTTAATCATATTTTTTAACCCTGTTTGTTTTGGAATTTTGATTTATAAGTAATCACTGTATGGAGAAATAGATGAATTATTGAAAATATGGATAATAATTAGAAAGAGATAGAGAGAACAATGAAAGTAATAATTGAAGAAAAATAAGATAATAATTGGAATTCAAAATCTAAAACCCTTAAACGAACGGGATCTTAGGCAAGGTTATGAATTCCGTACCGGTACGGATCAATACGTACTGGTATTGTCTATATCTGATATCCTACACCTCTAATTTTATTCCGGCTCAAATACCGATCGATAGCAGACGGTATTCAGAACCTTGATCTTAGGTTTTCCGTTCAAGTGAAAAAATAGTACCGGTGGAAATGCTCTAGTTGTGTTTGGGAAAGAGAATCAAGAGAAAGAATTAGTAGGGGTCAGTTTTGTCATTTAGGCAAAAGATCAATTACCGTAGGCAACGAGGTGACATTGTATTGACAATTGATGCTCCATAGTAAATTGTGTCAGAAAGTACGCGTGTGTTGTTCACCCTGAATGCCCAGTTGCCCACCGGGTGGTTTACAGAATTTGTCTTCTTTTACAATCTCTTTCTATCCCTTTGAATTAGAAAAAATTTGGTGGGTTCCACGTAAGATATACTCACCGGCACTGAAAAATATCTCAAAAAATAAGTATTTATTTGTAATTTTTAAGCTTAAAAATAATAGTTTTATTGAAATAAAAATATATATAATATGGATATTGTTTGCTAGATCAAACTCTGCAAACAAAATTAAAAAATTATTTTTGTATACCCATTATTTTTAAGCTTGAAAATATATCTTTATTTTTAAGTACTTATTTGAGTAAGCAGAACAGGACTAAAAACGTTAACTTCTTTTTACCATTTTCTCTCTCTTCTCTCATTTCATAATTTGTATGGTGTTATCAGATCGTTTATCATACTATGTATCATCTACATGCTTAAATGAAAGTGGTAAATGAAATTACCTTTTTTTTCTCGAGAAATGGGAGAATGATTGATGAGTACAAGGATGATTCAGCTCAATTGCAAGACGGCGATAATAGTCATCATTGACCAACAAAGGCATCCAATGCAAAACAACGAAACATGAGTAAAATATTTTACAAAAAGTATTTTAAGTCCACAAACAGAGCCTAAATGGAATTCACCGTGTATGTACCTAATTACCATGTCAGAAATCTTTATAACATACATGCAAAAAAGACAAAGCCGGTGAATTGGGTCAGCTTAAATATTTTGTTAAAAAATGAGTATAATATGGTAATTTTAGTGTGCATAGATATTTTAGTCATTTAAATGTATAGGGATAATATGGTCATTTCAGTATATATGATTATTTTATTAACCAAATTTGGGTGGCTTAGATAAGCGATGTGGGATAAGTCTAACACTCCCCCTCATGTGTAGCCCGGGTTGCACGTGAAGGTATGAATTAATGAGGTAAGACAATTGACTCGGGCAATAAAAACTTGACCACACGAGGTGAGACCACCCAAGACCTAGCTCTGATATCATATTATATTATTATTGACTCCTTAAGGATCGCGAACAAGATTGAGTTTGACTCAAACTTATTCTAGCTCGGCTCGTTAAATTTTTGTTTACCACCCTACGCAGAAGTAAACGTAATATGAGCTTCTTCTTCCGACGATAATTGGCAAACGGATTTAACAAACCTCGCTCAACTTTATGATTAAAAAAAAACCTAGCTCAACATCACTGAATTAAAAAGTTGCATATAAATATATTCCTCCCAGGGTAGTGAAATAATCGATGTGCATGTAAGTTGACACATACATTTCTTATCGTCAAACCAAAAAAAAAAGAAAGAGATATAATGCCCAATGGGCCTATTTTAATAATTCCCAATGCCAATTAACAATTCATGATAGTGTTAATATATTCACAATCCACACATCGCATACACAATTTACACACCCTAAAAAATCACAATTCGTTACACGTAATTTGATGTTCAATATCGGTCTTATTCGATAGATTTTGTCAAGTAGGTTCTAAAAGTATAAATTTTTACGAAAAACAAATAAATGTAACAAAAGTTATGTCATTTCAAAGTTTATAATGTAAAAGTACAAAAAAGAAAAGCATACACCCAAAAAATCTATTATCTTATATATAATTTCAAATTTCAATAAGTATGACCTCAATGATCGGCTGACCAAAAAATCTATTATCTTATACATAATTTCAAATTACTAGTAGCAGTTAAATCAAAAGTTCTTATATGGAATCTATGCAGGCGGATCCAAGGAATACGACGTAGGAGGGGCGCCAACCCATCATAGTTTTGAACATAATTTTTCAAGCATAATCTGTTTTTTTTTTTTGGGTGCAACGGAAACTCAAGCATAATCTGTTAATGCTACACTAATATTTGTGACAAAGAACCAAAAATTTGCTTTAACTATAATAGACTATTTTCATTAACAAAGTTTGCTATGTGCTCTTGTTCGTTTGATTTAACTAGGGGTGCATACGATCTGGATTGATCCGATTCTCTAGAAAATCAGTAACCTGACTATTTCAAATGGTTATAGAAAATTAGGAACCAAAACTTAACCAATATATGCATCGAACCTAACCAGAACCAAACCGTAAGACCGGTCTAGTTTTGGCCGGTTCGGTTCCGGTTCTATCCAATTAGCATCCAAGCACTTATTTATATGAACTCACAAAATTAAAATTTAAAGCACCAAATAACTCATAGGGTAAAATAAAATTTAAAATTTTATTAAGAACTTTCCTAACAAATAAGATTTTATTTCTGAATAAATTAACTTTAGCAAGGAAAATATTAACCTACCAAATTCAAATACATAGTTAATTACACACATATGTATTTTTATATATATTAGTTTTAAACGGTCCAGTTCGGTTTTAATCATGGTTCTTTAATTGAGAACCAGTAATCAAGCCAAAATTAATGGTTCTTATTTTTTTGGAACCATAACCTGACCAATTAACTGCAGAACCGAACCAAATAAGACGATTCGGTTCTGATCGAACCGATTTTGCGGTTTGGGTGATTTTGTTGAGCACCCCTAGATTTAACCGAATAACCAGCCGATTCTGACATTAACTTCATTCTACTATTTATGCAATACAACGAGAAATTTTTCAGTGCCGAGCGGGTATATCCCACGTGGTGCCTGCTTGGCACTCCTGAACCGTCCGATGCACTTTTGGACGGTTCAAATTGAAACTTTCTCTCTCCTATTTCTCTCTCCAAATCTGAGCTGTCCAAAATCATATCGGACGGCTCGAATGTGCCGAGCGGGCACCACGTGGTACCCACCCGGCACTAAAAATTTCCTCGCAACACTGTGACAGAGTTATGTCATTTTTATAGAGAGGACTTGCTTAGCTGCATATTGAACTGCCGATTTTTTTCAAAAAAAAAAAACTGCAGTTAACTTGCAACGTAGCAAGTCTTCTACTAGCATTTGTGGTTCCGTCACGTTTGTGTCCGCATATATCGAAATACAACTGTTAGGTTTAGCACAACACACTTTGTTAAGCATAATTAGAATATGGACGAGTTCTTAGACGATTACACATCTGAAGCATGAAATATGGAAATTTATGAAGGTCCCGAGGGGCAGTGCAGTTGGTGATCGGCTAGAATAATTAAACTCTTCTAGCAAATAGTTTTTTTAAAATTCGGATCATTAATTACCGAAACGAACAGCTGAAATTGCGTGGAACAGTGAATAAGTTTCTCTCATGCAAGAGCTTCAAATGTAACTACAAAATGCCCTTAGATTGAGCTGCAACCCCACACGTTCACCAACAAATTAATTTTGGAGATAAATTCAAAAGTGCAAAACGAAAAGTTTAAACCTCATTAATAATAATTGTGAAGACCATGCCATCTCCAGAAATAGAAAGGGAAAATGACTGCCGATGACGTATTTTGATAATTAATACAGTACATTCCAAGGATATCTTTAGCATTAACAAATATTCTTAACTTGTCCTTGACTGGTATTAATTATCAAAACACGTCATGGGCCGTCATTTTTCCAAATAGGACAAGGGAAAAACCAAGACACGTATGTTGTAGCCCAGTTCAAGGCCCAAACCAATCCTAACTCAACCCAAAGGCCTTTTGGCCCAATGTATAACCCAACCATGATCTATCGTACAATACATGCATATATACAATCCATACACCATTTTCTCTCCCCTCACAGGCAAAAGAATAAATATATATATATATATATATATATATATATATATATATATATATATATATTTTAACCTTTGCCATCAATGCACCTCCATCATCACTTTCCCCATTCGAAAACAATCCTGCGTTCCTATACTCCCATCACCCCACCATCGCATTTTGTCAAAACAAAATTACTTTCGCTATTATTCTGATAATTGCAATTTTTAATTGGCAACGTTAGTTTTACACCAAATTTTTATAGATTATTAATTCGTCTTGACGAGAGTAATTGAAAAAGTTGTTTTAGCCAAATACTATTTTTGAAAAAATATTGAAACGAATCAATAATTCACAAAAATTTAGCACATACTAACGAACAGAGATATTTTTTTTATAATAAGAACAAAATTCTCAAAAAGTCCAAAAAGGATATACATATTTGGGTGACGGGTGACCTATATCCTTTGTTTACGTTTTTGGTCCCAGATAAAACTTCCTTGGATTTTTTTTTTTTTTGCCATATTTTATAGTCAGCAGGAGTTAGTGGGGTAATTAGATTTGCACTAGAAAAGTCTAGTAGCTTTCCATAGCTTTGGGTCCCAACCGCCCCCAAGGGGCTCGAACCTCTGCCGATGGAGGGGAGGATAGGTTGCCAACTGCATTAGGCAGTGGAACCTGGATTATTTTAGTTAAGGTGGGTCGTACTGCTCACGTGTATTGATTACTTAACCAAATCTCTGATTGCTTAACCAAATCCCTGCATTCGCAGCCGCCCTCCCAACTGATTCAAGTTTGAAACCTCACTGATCACCGCATCTCTCTCTCTCTCTCTCTCTCTCTCTCTCTCTCTCTCTCTCTCTCTCTCTCTCTCTCTCTCTCTCTCTCTCTCTCTCTCCCTCCTCTGGCCTCTGTTAACTTGCCGTCAATTGTTCCAACACATAAGATTCTTCTACTCGTACTTACGCCGGAAATCCTCTATTACTTCCTACTTGTACAGTCGTAGTACGTGCCTATTTGGCTACCACAAAAACCTCCCACAAAAAAATACACTCTTTCTAGAACCTTCTTGAAACTAGTGTTTTACACAAAGGCGCTTGCGCAAAATTCTACGTCAACCTCTTTACCGCACCTCCTACCGCTCTCAATCCCACCATCCGAAAGTATTTTGAGCAGTCCGTTTTTTAAAAAACTCTTCCAGGAAAGGTTCTAGAGAAGGCTCAAAAGTATTTTTGACAATCCATGGAAGAGGTTTTTTTTTTTTTTTTTTAGTTTTAAATCCGAACTATTGATTGTCGAGACAGACAGTAAGATGTGATGCAGTGAAACATAGCGGTGGGCATAACACCACTGCGTAAAATAATACTCCATAGAGAAGGCTGAGGATTGGTGGTTTGATTCCAAAAAAAGCCCTTGCACAAGTTCGCATCCAAGCCACGCTGCCCTCATTGCTCACGTGGTCGGGGCCAAGACTCAAAATTTGTGAGCACGTGGCTTGTGGTTCAAGGCTTATGGTCTATGGTCTGGTTTAGGTTATACTAAATAACTGGAAGAGAAATGCAACTACGGGATAAAAGCTGGGTAGAGCAGAGCCTTTGTACCTAAACTCCAAAACTCATCTCCAGATATATATGATTTTAATAAATGCATGAGCAGTTTAGATTTGATCTAGGCTTTGGGCCTGAAATTCCTAAATAACAAACTTGGATCTTTGTTGGGCTTAGGCTTGTTGGGCCTATAACAATCATGGAAAATGGGCTCCCCGTACTTGGGTTGAATTGAGACTGCGGTGCTAATATTATAAGGGAAAATGATGGCTAAGGACGTATTTTGATAATTAATACCCGCCAAGAATATTTTATTCATTAACAAATGTTCTTAGCATGTCCTTAAAAGGTATTAATTATAATGGGAAAAAAAAGCCCAAGACGTGTTTTGATAATTAATACTCGCTACGGACATTTTCAGCATTAATAAATGTTCTCAGTATGTCCTTGGTGGGTATCAATTATCAAAATACGTCATTGGCCATCATTTCCCCTAATATAATACTCCCTCTGTCCCAGTTTGTTTGTTCATTTTTGACATTTGTGTCCTTTAAAAAATTATATATATCTCATAATCTATAATATTTTATATAATTTCGAAAACATCATATTATATAACTAATTGAGATCTATTAAACAAGATCTATATTGCATATAAAAATCATTATAGATTGAAACATATACACAATTTTGTTGAAGGTCCCAAATAATGAAAAGAGACAAATAAATCAGAACGGAAGGAGTAGTTTCAATCATATAAAAGCAACAAAATTGGGTGAGAGCTGGTTTTCCATCTTCTTTGAAGGCTAGCTGTTCGTTACCGGCAGCTCCATTTTATTGCCCAACTATTCCTTCGGGTGAATTCGGTCTCTCAAGCTAGACTTGTCTATCGATCCCATTGGCCTATGAAATTTAAGGCACTCAAATCACTCGTTTCAGACACACCAAGGAACCCAATCCTATTCTTTAATTTAAGAGCCTTCTACTCCGAAAATTGCTTTTTTCTAGTGGGATAGAGTACGAACTACCCATTTGTAATGATGCTTTATCGCTGCGTAACTTCTCTAGACTCACTATATATTTCACGAAATCAAAGCTACATCAAGAGTAAGGCCTTGTTCCGCTAAGAGCTTTATGGGTTTTTTGAGTTTTATAAATCAAATTTCTAAAAAAGTCAATGAATTAATCCCTTCAAAATTCTCCCATAAAGTATAAAAAATTGGAGAAAAAACCGGAGGACTAAATTTATTAAACGGTTAAAAGAAAAAATGTGACCACTTAATACTTTGGAAGTCTTAGAACTTACCAGTTGTATTTCTATATATGCGTACGCAAATGAGACTTTCTTTTAAGACTTCCAAAATATTAAACAACTGGAGGACAAAGGAAAGTGGTCTCTAAATTTATTAGAACTTCCAAATTATAAATTTGGCTTTGTTTGGTTTCAAGTTTAGTTTTAGTTTTAGTTTTAGTTTTGTTTCCAATCATTACCCTACTTCTTTCTTCAATTATTATCCTATTTTTTCAATTATTACTTTTTCATCTCTCTCTATCTCTCTCCAATCATTACACATATCTTTAATCATTACTCTATTTTTCTCTCCATCCACTACCAAAACTAAACTAAACTAAACTCCCAACCAAACACTACCTAAGTTGAAGTTAATTAGCCCAATGCTTTACAAGGTTACGTGCACATTCAAATTAAGTTTGAAACACAATTCTTTGTAACTCAGTGATCCCAACTTGTAGCCTCAGCCAGTCAGCTTTGACTTTGGAGAGAGAGAGAGAGGGATCTTGGCTGTGAAGCAAAGAAACTCGATAGCGACTACCTTTCACCCTGAAATTAGGTGTGAACACACAATGGTATATGCACATTTTCCGTTCGTTGCCTTATGCTTTTGCATGAGGTTCTAAGCATTTGCTTGTGCTACTGTGCAGGCATAGTTACTCAATGAAAATGGTGGATGAAGTTTCGGAAGAAGCGTGAAGTAACATCTATGCAGTCTGATAAGAGTTCCATAAATCTACAACTGATCTCCCTCTATGTTATAGTAGAAGCTGCAGGTAACTGTCTATGTACTTCTAATTTTTTGGTGCATTTCTTTTATTTTCTTCTGCCTCTACTTGGAGGGGTTGGTTAGTGAAAGTCAACAATTCACCTTATTACAATTCTATCTCATTGTCCACACCCAAAATAGAGTTTCAAACAATCAAGTTTGCTTATGTCACCAAATTGATAAAACCAGTCGTAGCATATATACATCAATAACATCAAATTAAGTTGGACTAACTTGTCCCATGATTTTTTAATTTTTTTGGAAGTAGTAAGAAATAAATTAATAATAACGGTAATACAATCCACTGTGTGCAACTAAAAGAGGAAAAACCGACCTAATGCATACAGGAGAGCAACAACAAAGTACATCAACAAACTTCCATATCAAAAGATCCGTGACTATGTTTTTTTTTTTTCTTTTTTTGAAAATTTTAAAGTCGCGGTCCAAGTACAGAAATCAAAAGAAAAATTAAAAAAGAAAAGACAAGAAGATCCTAATAGCGAAAAAAAATTAAAAAACTAAAAACTTCTGTGCCTCAAGGCTACACGTACAACAAGAACAGTAATAGTCTCTGAGTTAGGCTTGCTGCTCAATTGGGTTTCCTCCTATGTCATCAGCTACAACTTCAACTTGAGGAGGAGAAGGATCAGTTTCTATTTCATCTTGTTGATGTTTCTGGACAACACAAGTGATAATGAGAACAGGAATCCCACATAAGATATCCCAAATCCAGAAAAGAAATCGCACCAATAATCCCGAAAGAAAACCGTGCCAAGGAGAGATACAAATGATGACTATGTACCCAAACCAGAAATGGGGTTGTGGGCCTTGTGGCAGAAAAACAGAGCCCAACAATGAGATAGCCAAGAAGAAAGAGAAGTCTCCAATTCGAACTCAGATACGCTCAGTAGTCACAGAAAGAGGAAGCGTGACTGAGGTGATGAGGAAGGGTAATAAAATAAAAATGGAAAAGAACCAGATTTTCCAATTCATATGCAAATTGGGCAGGGAAGAGAGCCAAGTCTTTCCTCGGTGTTGTTGGAGAGGGTAGAGGACAAGGCTGAGAAGTGCTGGGACAACAAACCTCAGGTCGAGGATAGACATTCCGCATATCCTTAAGAGAACAACACAAATGATAAAGTATATTGAAATGCTCTCTGT
>BPLS01025627.1:0-10225 GCA_019656275.1 Rhododendron kiyosumense
AGAGATGTATTAATTTTGAGGCAATGTAAAAATTCGGGTCGTCACAGTTGGTATCAGAGCTTAGGGAATAGGTCTTATATGGAAGCCTGGTGGGCATGTGAGTTTTGAGGTTATAGGGAAAAAAAAATTGGTTTGATTAGAGTTTGCAATAGAAGCGTAGTCATGACATTTTGAGAATAATAGGAGATGAATTTTTGAGGTTACAGAAAAATTTGTTTATCAGAGTTCGTAGCGGGAGCGTTGTGGAGATTTTTGAGGTGATTACGATGTCGATTTTTGGAGGTCTTGGAAATTGATTAGTTCAGATTGTACAATCTTTGAGGTCATTAGAATTCATGCTAATCTTTGAGGTTGATAGGACACCAAACATTTTGAGGTTATTATGATGTCTAAATTTTTGAGGTTATGAGGACGCAAAATTTCGAGGACGAAATTTCTTAAGGTGGGGAGACTGTAATATCCCGTATTTTTTTTAAATAGTATTTTATTTGAGTTGGGTAATTATAGACAACATAGGAAAGGAAAAGAAAAAAAGGGGCCATTCGGTGCCTTGTGTGCAAATTGTAGGCTGGAAAAATGGTTGATAAGCAAAGTGTTAGCTTAGTCATCTTATGGTTTGGACACATGGTATTCTAAAATTAACTAGTTCACTGGACATTGGTTTAAATAGGGTTAATTGGAAGGAAAATCTATAATGCTTTGGAGAAAAAGGAAAACGTGAGGGGCAGTAAGTTCTTCAGTAGCTTTTGTGAGGAATTTCCACGGCGAGGTGATATTCAGGCATAACTTGAGGTATCGGGTAGTGTGCAATACATTCTTAGCTAAATCTCTTTGCAAAGAGTGTTATTTGATTCTCTCATATTTGTACTCATTTGATATCTATGCTTATTGACTCGATTACTGTCACTTCTTGAATCGTGACATAGAAAGTATTTGGCTGAAAGCTATGAAACAGATTGGTACATGTTTAAGCCCACCGGGTCATAGAATTATGAAAGATGTATGATGGACTGCCGCACGGGGCGTCTAGTACGTTTATGGGGCCCATGTGCCCAATACAGAGTTTTGACTAGGGTGGTGCTTGGCATGTTATCGAAATGATCCAAGTACGAGGCTATAAATGAAAAGCGTTCAAAATGATCGCACTTGATTTGTTATCCTCGTTTATTGAGCATATTCTTATTGCTAGCCATGTTATTGTCCTCGTATTGCCTATATTACCCGGGCGTTTTATATTTTTCAGGTGCAGAGAAAGTTAGTGGGGACCCAAGTTGAAGTATTTGAAGGTTTAAGTTTTATAGAGATTGTTTAGAAAATCTGTATTATTTTGGAGGTTTATAGGCCCACCATGTATATTTATCTTGAGGATTTGTAATTATTAGAGATGTATTAATTTTGAGGCAATGTAAAAATTCGGGTCGTCACAGAGAGAGAGAGAGTGTCTCCATTCCTATGAATACTACTACAAGTACTGGTGCAAAACAAACCAACATGAGAGTCCTAATTAATGCTCCATTTGATCACCTTACCTTGAGCTAGCCAAAAAACTTACACAAAGAAACTTCACCGTCTACTTATGCTTCAAGTAGGAATTTTATATCTATCTCAAAATCAATTTGCAATGAGTGAAAAGGTCCCTAATGTTATTAAGTGATCATTCATTCCACTCCTAAGCAATGTGAGACTCTGTTTCCTTATCATCCTTCCTCACGTGCAGTCGCGTTTGAAATCAGTCACGTGTAGCTTCTTTTTTGAGGGGCTCAATCTCACCGTTCACTTGCGGATAGCCGAATCAAAACTTCGTATGAACTGACCCAAAAAGAGTCAATAGCATCTCAGAGGTTTCAAACTTTTTTTGAAAAAGGAAAAATATTACTAAGGATAAACTCAACAATGGTTACATCGAGGGAAAAGAAAAGAGGAAAGAAAGAAAGTGGAGAAAGAGAGGGGAATGGGGAAACTTCCAACAAGAAGTTGAGAAGAGATAAGCTTCAAACTATGTGTACCAAATATAACAAAAAACTTCCAGTAACATTTCTTTCGTGTATCTATAGCCAGACTTGAGACCTTAGAAAAGAGTAAACCTCTAAGGCCATCAACAGTGGTATAATCAAAAGCCAATTATTTCTAAAGTTAACAATGTTGGTGCAAAAAAAGGCTCACAATGGTATAATCAAACTTAGCAACATCCTTAGAAATAATCAAATTTTGGGGTTCGGATAACCAAAACTAGCAACCTTTTTCAATAATCAAAATTTGTGAACTCCATGCATGTTTCAATTGGTATTTTTTTTCTTCTCTTCTTCGCCTACTCTATATCTTCTTCACTTCACCCATAAACTATTTCTCTTTTTTTTCCTCAAAAAGTGAAGCTTATATCTCTCGATCATCTATAATTCAACCCATCATCGCTGGATTAAGATATTTCACTATTCTTTCCCGTTTCTATTTGTTTTCCTGAAAAAATTCATAATATGAGGGAAGAAAGTCACCGATTTTTTTCCAAAATTAAGAGAGGGAATCGATATATTTTTGCCAAAAAAAAAAACGTAAATGGAGGGAAGAGAATGACATGAAACAGAGGGAGAGAGAGAGAGAGAGTAAAATTGTAGTAGACCCTTATTTTGGTTATGGATTAGAAGTGACCATTTTGAAGCTTAACATTGTTAAGCTTACCAATCTCTTAAGTGAATAATCAAAAATTGATTTGTCAACTTTTGATTATCCTTTTTTGATTATATCATTGTAGATGGCCTAAGTCCCAGACCTTAACCATCAGACCAATCTCTGGGTTTTGGGGCACTGCTTGTTCGCGGATCCAATAACTGGCCCCAAGTAAAGAATATATTGGAAAATGCCAATAGAATATATCCAGAACGTATATAACCACTTTCTCATCCATTCTTAAATCCTCATTCTTTTCAACGTCTTCTTTTTTCTTATATACCTCTATTATTTTATTCTTTTCATAAAGTTTGAGTGAAACTACTGCAACGTAGAGGCATCCACAGGGAATTTAATCTTAATTACGTTGTGACCAAGGTAATTAAGGTTCTAATTAAGGATATTCAATCAACTTTTGGATCGGGAGATCTCATCAACATTTACAACTTTTAAATTAAATGTGGAATCTCTAGCTCTCCATGCGAATCTTAAATATAATCGTATCAGATTTTAATACAACAGGATTTATTTGCATCAGAATAAAAATTAGACGTCCAATACTTCCAAGGACAATTACTCCACAATTCAATCTAAACATTGACTAGAGGCTTCAATTTGTCTGAAAGGCAGTACTTGCGCCCGACTTTTATATTTGGTTAATTTAATCATATTTCTGCACTTAAAACCTATGCTATGAAGCTGAGTGCGAATAACACTCGTCATTACAATCATATAACCACCTCAAAGATGCCTACTGTTAACCAATAACCTATTTTTGGTAAGAAAATTGGCGAGTTGTGCGTAAGTAACTTTACCCAAGTGAATTACTCCAAAAAAAAAAAAAAAAACTTTACGCAAGTGTTGGTTCGAAAATGTCTAAGGACCACTGCGGCAGAAAGTGTGCACAATAAGATCAGATGCTCATCCACAAGGAATAATCCACAAAGGTATTGTTTCCAGGATATTCAGACACCTTTGGACCGGAGATCACATCACCTTTTTTTTTTTAATCTGCAAAAAAAGCTTCCCTATCATTAAAAATAATAATGCAAAAAAAAAAAGACCATGCGTGGAAACTGGTGAATTTGCCACCAGGCAGTAAGCCTCTCGGCTACAAATGGATCTTCAAAAGGAAGTTGAAAGCAGATGGGTCGATTGATAAATAAAAAGCTAGGCTTGTTATCAAAGGATAAAGACAAAAAAAAAAAAGGCCTACATTACTTTGATACTTACTCATCAGTATCAAAGGTCACATTGGAATAACCAAACCTAGCAACCTCTTAACAACTAATTAAATTTTGGCTCTTCAATAATCAAAGCTAGCAATATTTTGTCAATAACCAAATTTTATCTCTCAATTAAGTACACCAACATTACACAAAAACCCCTTCTTTTTCCATTCTCTCTCTCTCTCTCTCTCTCTCTCTCTCTCTCTCTCTCTCTCTCTCTCTCTCTCTCAAAAGAATGTTTTCAAAAAATAATTTTAGAAAACTGTAACTTTCAAATTCAGAAACTATTTTTTTTTACAACAAACAATTTTTTCAAAAAATTTAAAAACTTTAAGTAAATAAAGTGTGTTTTTCAAAAAACTACTTTGAAATTTCAAAACTCTTTTATAGAAAATTGTTTTTACACAAAATTTGTTTTTAAAAAAATTGTATTTATAGTTTTTAAAATTTCAAAACCATTTGTGTAAATACAATTCTTTCAAAATTGTATTTACAGTTTTTAAGTAAAAAAAGTGTGTTTTTTGAAACACTATTTTTTGTTTTTGAAAAAACTATTTTTTTTCCCTTCAAAAACCGCTTTTTTTTAAAAATATGTGTGAAATGAAGAGAAAAAGTTTGGAGGGCCCATTGATTTTGATTATAGGCAAAAAATAACCAATGTGAGATTTGACATTCCTAACTTTAACAACCTCTAAATGGATAATAAAAATCTAATATGGCATGTTTTGATTATTCACATTTGCTTATTCCATTGCTGATCCTCTTATAAAAGAAAAGCTGCTCACAGCTTTTGGAGAGGTTTTTTTGGACGGACGAAGAAGAGGAACGGGGGCTGCCGTGACAATTCTTTTGTCCGCGGGAGTTTTCTTTTTTTGCATGTTTTGATGCTTTGTTCAATTAGTCGCACTCCGATAATTCATTTTAATTTATGTTATTTATAAAAGTTGTTCGTTGGTTTATGTTTAACTTAATTAGATCTTTTATTTATTTTTTATCTTGCACAATAGAAGCAAGTTTCAAATCAGGGTTTCTTTTGTTTATTGATTAATAATGATTGAGTAGTCGTATAGGTAGGGACGAGGGGTGATTAGCATACCGTGGCCAGTCCGGGCACTGTTCCTATTTTCAAACAATGAAAAAGACAATTTTAGATTGGTAAAATACTTCCCGTAGACGAACCCGGGTATTGTCGGAGCCTAGGTGAACGGAGGAATGGGGGTCCAAAACTCATTCTCAACTGTGCATGGGTAAACGGCAATCATAAGGATTCGCATCTTTCAGGGTATCTTTTTCAACCTAAAATTGAACGTTTTTAAGAACACTGAATGGAGTAGGTTAATTCGGATTGGTTGCGAGTGCTATAAACCTTATGACCATACCTTTCTTTTAATTAAATGAAAAGTACAATTAATTTTTAGGTTTTCGTTAATCTCAATCAATTGATAAGGAGTGGCTACCTAAGAGCCCATTTAAATTATAACAACCCGAGTTTTTAAGTTAGCATACATCACCATCTCTGTGGATTCGACTCCAAACTTATCGAATATTATGCTACATCGATCTCCGCCCTACGCTTAAGGCAACCCATTATTTTAGGTCTTGGAAATCGTCAAGCAGTACTCACCTTGAGTTTGTGACTACTCTGGTGGGTGGGCTTCGCCAGTACCTTGAGTTTGTGACTACTCTGGTAGTACTTTTTAAAGCAGAAAGATGGCGGTGAAACGGAAGTTTATTTTGCGGCAGTGTTCACCACACCCGCGAAGAACTTTCTACTGCTCTTCTTTCATATCTTCGGGTGACACTAGGCCCCGTTCCAGAACACCTTTTTAAAAATACGCCATTCGTCCCATTTTTACTGTCCATTTTTATTTTTCGTATCGTTCTTTCAACGCTTATATATTTTAATATGAATCTTCAAAAATATGCAATATAGATCTTATTTGATAGTTCTCAATTAAATCTATAATTCAAAGTTTTCAAAATTATGAAAAACATTGTAGATTGAGAGATATAAGGGATGAAAAAACGGCACGAAAAATGAAAATGAACAATAAAAATGGGACAGAGGGAATAAGTACTTATTTTACATTTTCAAACTTAAAAATAATGTAAATGAAAAATAAATTTTCAATTTTTTTTGCACCGTATAAAAGATCTCAATAAGATCCATCAAACAAGATCCATATTGATAGAAAAATGTAGGGGGATGAAAACAATTAGCGTTCTGAACAACACCAAACTGGAGCGGCTTCACGTGCCTCTACACCGGAACCCTAGTTCTTCGTCAGAACCCTAATCTGCAAAATAGACAGAGGGTGAGCGCACCTTTGCCGCTCGTGGCAAAGGCCATCCGATGCTCAAGTTAGTCTCACGTACTAGTATGAAAACCCTAATTATCAGTAGGAAAGCAGTAAGAGATGGCCAAATATTGCGTACCTTTTACCTCCATGTTTACCTCATATTTATAGATTCGCGGATGCTTGCTGCCCAAGCATCCCTGTTGCCCTAGGATTCCTACCTCGTATAGGAAACCTAGTATCTCATTGATTCTCGTTCCCTTATCTGTATAATAGCTTAACCTTTATGGGACTCTCAGTCCTTTTGGGACTCTTTCCCATAATTATCCGAACACCCCACTCACGTTGGGTTTCTAGCCTCGATCCTATATACTCGGGATCTTATCTTTTTACGGAATATTACCATTTTGGAGTATTCTTGCCACGTCACGACTTTAGGGCAACCCTTTCCACTGTTCGGCTTCCTCTTTGCCGAACAATCCTCACGGACCAATGACCTCACATGCAACTGGTCCACGTTGTTATATCTGGTCAAATGACTTCACATGTCTTTTGACCTTAGTAGCCGAACAGACTGTCTGGACCAATGCCTTCACGTGTCACTGGTCCATATTGCCACTCATCGCACTGCCCGGCGATGAACTTGTCATTCCTGCCACGTGTCCCTAACACATCACGTGCTCGGTAACTATTCATAGCTGTTCGGGAATACCTCCCTACAAAAAATTATTTGTATAAGCATATGATTTTTTAGCTTGAAATTGCCTTATTAAAAAATAAGTACTTATTTCCCTTTTGGAAACAGAACCTAAGGTACGTACTAAAAAATAGAATAAAGAAAAAGAAAGAGAGCAATATCACAAATGAATTAAGTAAACTCCCCTCACTTGATTTACCTGGCCTATCAAGTTTTCTAATAAATTTTGTGCTGTTTCAAAAAAATTAATGAATTAAAAGTAAACCGAAGCTAATATGAATGTTGTATATCTAGATCGATCATGCTATCACTGGCTTGTTGCTTATACTTGCTAGCTCTATTTTACATATCATGCATTGGATTCCATGCATGCTACACTTCAATATACAGTACTTTACTAATTCTTCGTGTTAAGACGAACTAAGAATATACAAAAATTTGACACATAGTTGACAAATGTGCTTGGCTAGCTAAATTCTAGTCCTCAAATAACGGGTTGCCCCAAGCTTAGGGCTGGGATCGGCGTAGTATAATATCCGGTAAGATCGAAGTCAAATCTATCGAGATGGTAATGTGTGGTGACTCAAAAACTTGGGTTGTTACTGTAGGATCAAGCGCTTACCATCTTACCAAAACTCGCAGGTAGTGGTATAGGCGCAACTCTATTTCCTTATACCATAGCGTAGCAGGCCCCAAGTGCCACAGTTCGACCCGTGTGGGCAGGATGCTGGCTCGCGACCAACAATCCCCCCCCCCCCCCCAGCACTTGTCCGCAAGCAGCATGCCATCCAGGGGAGTCGAACCCGTGACCTTGGCTCTGATACCACTTGTAGGATCAAGCGCTTACCATCTTACCAAAACCCGCAGGTAGTGGTAAAGGCACAACTCTATTTCCTTATACCATAGCGTAGCAGGCCCCAAGCGCCACGATTTGACCCGCGTGGGCAGGATGCTGGCCCACGACCAACAATCCCCTCCCCCCCGCACCTGCCCGCAAGCAACATGCCATCCACTTTTGGTTCCATCTTTCTTGAAAAATTTCTTACCATTTTCTTTCTTCTTTCTCATGAATCTTTTGAGTTTTCTTGTAATGAATGCTCTATTTCTTCATCACTGCAACTTGACTCTGAATCATCTCCATCATCATTCTTTGAACTTGAGGTGGAGCATTTGAGAGCTATACTCTTCTTTTTCTGGCCTTAATCTTCTTCCAAGTTCATGGTGATTTCATGAGTCATCAAAGATCCCAAAAGTTCATCCAAGCTATAATTTGTGAGGTCGCGTTTCGCCTCAATAATTGCCGTTACTTTTGGCTCCCATTGCTTTGGTAATGACCTAAGAACCTTTCTCACAAGCTCAACATTAGAGTAAGACTTTCCAAGAGATTTCAAACCATTAACAATATCAGTAAAGCGAGTAAACATGCTAGAGATGGCTTCATCAGGTTTCATTTTGAACAATTCATACTTATGAACAAGCTGGTCAATTTTAGATTCTTTAACCTGACTAGTACCTTCATGCGTGACTTATAGTTTATCCCAAATTTCCTTAGCTGATTCACATGCAGAGACTCTATTAAACTCACTAGGATCTAAAGCACAATATAACAAATTCATAGCTTCAGCATTCAGTTCAATACTAGTAATATCATTAGCATTCCATTCTTTTTCCTCTTTAGGAACTACTACCCCATCAACGGTTTTGGTAGGACGGTGCGGCCCATCAACAATAACTCTCCACAACTTGTAGTCAGTTTGAATATAAATACGCATTCTAGCCTTCCAATAATTGTAGTTAGACCCGCTAAATAAAGGAGGTCTATTGTTCGATTGGCCCTCAGGAAGAAAGGTGCCATAAGGGGTTGCCATGGATCTTACCCTAAGACGATTAAGTCAAAAATAACTAGAGCCTCGCTGAAAATGAACTTTTAAATGTAGAGAATAAAGCTTTAAAAGAGAATGTAGAAGAAGGTGTTTTAGCAAACAAAATTTCTGTTTTGGATCTTGAAAATGAAAATATGAAAAAAGAAGTTGAAAACTTGAAAACTACTTTGTCTAAGTTTGTTAAAGGGAGAGATACTTTGGATGTTATTCCAGGAAAACAAAGATGTATTTTTGACAAAGCTGGATTAGGTTTTGATCCCACCAAAAAGCAAAAGTCTTATCAAAATTTCTTTGTGAAAGCAACTTTTTCAATTTGTCCTTTTACTACTTGCAACTACTGTGGTAAGAAAGGTCATATTTTACATTCATGCCCTATCAAAAGAAACGCTTATGTTGGAACAAAAAAAGTATGGGTTCCAAAGAATTCTGTTGCTAACATTCAAGGACCCAAACAAGCATGGGTACCAAAGACCAATGTTTAAATCACTTTGCAGGTATGCTTGAGCACAAAGGCAAAGAATGAAAGGTGGTTCTTGGATAGCGGATGCTCAAGGCACATGACCGGGAATGCTAAGCAATTTAGTTCGTTATCATCTAAAGAAAGTGGTTTCGTAACATTTGGTGATAACAGCAAAGGCAAAACCTTAGGTATTGGTAATATTGGTAAGGATCCCTTTCCCACTATTGAAAATGTGCTTCTTGTTGATGGCTTAAGACATAATCTTTTAAGTATCAGTCAACTATGTGATAAGGGTAATAGAGGTATTTTTGAAAAATCACAATGCGTCATAGAAAACATTGCAGAAAAGAAAACAATTTTTGTTGGTACTAGACATGACAATGTTTACATTATTTATGCTCCTTCTCTATCTTCCAATGATGATAAATGTTTGACTGCTATGAATGAGAATAGTTAGTATGGCATAAGAGACTTGTGCATGCTAACATGCATTTGATTTCAAAACTTTTTAATAAGGAATTAGTTGATGGTCTTCCTAAGATGAAGTTTGAAAAAGATAGATGTTGCGATGCATGTCAAATGGGAAAACAAACTAGAACTTCTTTTTCAGCTAAGAACATTGTTTCTACAACTAGACCATTACAACTTTTGCATATGGACTTGTTTGGACCTACTAGAACTGTAAGCCTTTGTGGTAAACATTATGCTCTTGTTATTGTTGATGATTACTCTAGATTTTTTTGGGTTATGTTTCTTGCACATAAAGATGAAGCTTTTCCTGCTTTTACTAAGTTGTGTAGAAAAGTTCAAAATGAAAAAGGTTTTCTCATATCTAGCATTAGAAGTGATCATGGTAGAGAACTTGAAAATAGCAAGTATGAACAGTTTTGTGATGAACTTGGCATTGATCATAATTTTTCTGCTCCTAGAACTCCTCAACAAAATGGGGTAGTTGAAAGAAAAAATAGGACCTTGAAAGATATGGCAAGAACTAT
>BPLS01025634.1:0-14136 GCA_019656275.1 Rhododendron kiyosumense
CCCTCCCCGTTTTTATACCCAAATCTAACGTTTTTTGGGCTTCCCTTCCAAAATTTAAATCAAAATGACACATTTGTTAATATTAAGAAATAGAAAGAAGTGTTGAGAAAAAAGGTTAAGGATTTGGGTCTCCCCAAATTTGAATAGGGAATTGATATTCACATTCTCTTTTTTATTATCCACGGTCCCTTTTTTTATTTTTTAGTGTTGAAAGTGTATTTTTTTTTTGCTAAAAGACAAAAAAACAAGTATGAATAACAAAAAAGGAGTGTGAATATCAATTCCCATTTGAGTGAGGAAAATAGCAAAACACACAATGAGTACAAAAAATGGGTAGGTCATTAGAGATGAATTTTTTAACCCAGGGGCCCTGCTGTGCACAAGTGCATAGCGTGGACGTTGTGCACAATCTCGGCTGTCAGATCGTGCATCCGATGGCTTAGATCGTGCGCAACATGCATATTGTGCAAAACATGCCCCCGCTTTTTGAATTTTTAGTGTTTGTACTCAAAATTTTAAGTTTGAGTGAAAAATGGGTAAGAACTAGATATGCTTTAGATCATAAGCTCAAAAAATGCACCAATTTTTCTTTGGTTGTTACAAATGGGCGGTGAGGTAAGTGCTTACTAGTACTATTTTTTTTTGTTCAATTAGATATGTATTGATTGACCAGCGTCTGAATTAACTACACTAGGGTCATGTGGGACAAAGAAACAAGAGAACATTTTCTGCATCTACACAAGAAAATGATGACGTGGCATATTTGTATTGGTTTTCTGGACAGAGGGTGTAGTTCGGCTATCCGGAGAGACTATTTTTTATCTCTAATGTATGTTTACTAGAGTTTGTTTAGGCACAACACAATACATTTTGAACACAATTAAAATGAATTACGAAACTATTGACCACCCCGCCAACGAAACTGATTTGTACAAGAATTTTTTTAAAAAAATTAGGTTCAAACAGAGTTCTTTTAGTGCATGCTCGTGCCCGAAGACGCGGATCAAACAATCAAAACACATGCAAATCAACACTGTAACCGTGAACAAAGTGTCAACCTGTTCATGTAACACCGAGGGGTTGTTCAAAATTTTAAAATAGCACATACACGTACAGAGATAATATGGAATGTTTGGTTGTTATTATTACTATTATTTATTTTTATTGTTTTTGGGTTAGGAGGGAGGGAATTATTGCAAAATCAAATCTCGATCAAATGTAGACAATCCTGTTACAGATTGGACAATGGTGGGAGCTTTGCAATCGAAATAGCTATTTAAACTGAGAAAAAAATGAAGTCAATCTAGTTTTGAATTGGCTGTCATTGGGAGTGTGTGTATTTAAGAGAAAGAGCCTGAAATAGACTTGCTTTGTGATTGAAACAATAGAGAGAGGAGGAGTCATTGATTGGATTCTTGACCAAAACCAGATTGGACAATGGTGGGAGTTTTGCAATCGAAACAGCTATTTAAACTGAGAAAAAAAATAAAGTCAATCTAGTTTCGAATTGGCTGCCATTGGGAGTGTGTGTATTTAAGAGAAAGAGATTGAAATAAACTTGCTTGGTGATTAAAACAACAGAGAGAGGAGGAGGAGTTATTGATTGGATTCTTGACCAAAATTGATCTAGATGAGTTTTCGTCCTCAAATGGTGTTTGGCGTCGGCATTGGCTTTGGGAGCTGAGAGCTAGAAGAAGAAGAAGAAGAAGGGGAGAGAGAGAGAGAAAGAGAGAGAGAGAGGGAGAGAGAGAGAGAGAGAGAGAGAGAGAGAGAGAGAGAGAGAGGGGATGAGGAGAGAGTAAGATATGAATTTTGAAAGTAAGATCTAATTAACGGTAATTGTGCAATTACTATTGTTTGAGAGAGGGAGAGGGTAGGTGAAATTATCCTCTTGCCCTCTCTCAAAAAAGAGAGAAAGGAAGAGCCATAGGACTTATAGAGCAAATCAATAATTAGAATTTATAGAGAGATAAGATTTAAAAACCGTTTTCACTTATTATGTAGATACTCTTGTATAGTGCTAGACTTGATATGAGAATATAAATATTCACTCTGTCCAAATTTAAGTGTCTATCTTTCTATTTTGGGATGTTCCAAAATAAGTGTCTATTTTCTAAAAATAACAATCAAAACATGCCAAACTTTCAATTTTACCCATAAAAAGTACACATTGATTTGACAACTTTTTTATATTCATGTCATTTTTAGATTGAAAATATCTTTTAATTTATAGTAATATTTTTCATAATTTTGAGAATTTTGTATAGTAAAACTAATTGAAATCTATAAAACAAAATTCATATTACATATTTTTTGAGATTCATATTGAAAGATATAAGCAATTTTCATACATATAATTAACTTCATGGTTTTACGGTTAATTTTGAAAATTTAGAATAAAAACTTTATGCATTGTTCTCTTCACTTTTGAAAAAGAATTTTTCAAATTTTTTTTTCTAGATTCTCCATATTTCCAAAATTTCTCTCTCTATTTCTCAACTTATTATCAGTATTATTTTTCAAAAAAAATTTCAAAACTCAATCCAAACATAGCATTAACTTCTTAAAGTGCACGATTTTCCGTAGAGGGCGTTTAAATTGAGACAGAGAAAATATATGGAATTGTTGTGTGAGTATCATTGTTGTTAATTTTTTTTGCCCTTTTTCTGCCAATCGAAATCCAGCCGAGTTTTAGAACATTTATGTTCGCTCGTTAGGGTTTTAATGAACTCAGCTCGAGAGCTTGAGCCCAATAAAAATTTAGCGAGTTGAGCTTGCTTAGGTTTGAGTTAAATTTGAAATTATTCATTAGTTTTAATGAGCTAAAAAAATTCAACAATGCTACTCATATAATAATCTAAACGCAATAACTTATATGACCTCTCACATACATGTGTGATCTACAAATAGTAGTATATGTGGATCCGACGTGTATGTGAGAAGTTGTGTTTGATTTTATATTTGGATTGTTGTGTGAGTATATTTATGAAATTTTTTTGCTGATTGATCAGTCGCGTGGCGCGTTTCGATTGGCCGTGATCGTCTCCAACTACTGGCTCCGCCGTGGAACTTTCTGTTCGAAAACTTTTCACAAAAGGTATAAAATTGGTCGCTGTGGTCGGCGTCGTGAAGATTAAAACACTACAAGGTCAGCAAAAATCGTTCTACTATGGCTGCCCATATCGCGAGACGAGTCCTCCGAAGCCGACGAGCGAACGACTTCTTCTCTGCAACCACCCTTGTTCCACCTAGGGTTTTGGATCGGAGCTTCTTCTCCACCGCTTCCGGCTCCGATCTGATCCGGGCCACTCTCTTCCCCGGCGATGGCATCGGTCCCGAGATCGCTGATTCCGTCAAACAGGTCTCTCTCTCTCTCTCTCTTCATACGTAGAGATGTATGTACCACCTCCGTCCCAAAAAGATTGTCCAATCCGCGAGAACTTAAAAATAATGCTGTCATGGTCGGGAAAAATTCCATCTTTTTGTCGTTAGGTAGGAGATCTCAATGAGTTCCTTAATTTTATCGGAAGAAGTTTGAACTTTTCGTGAGTAATATTTTTTGGTTCTTTTGCGGACCGGACAATCTGTTGGGGACGGAGGGAGTAATATATATCTGTTGCTCTGTTTGATGTGGATGCATATTCATGATACGTTCGTTTATAGACACATGCATACATGTTTCAAGTGTCTCCTTAGTTTCGTTTTATTGGGGACAGGCGAATGCTGGTATACCACCGGAGGTGGTTGCCAATATGGCAAGTGGTGTGGGTGAAATTCCCTCCCAAGAACACGGTTGCGAGTTCGAATCCCGCTTGTGGGTAGCAGTCCTCGTGAACCAAATGCTGTGTATTGGGGACATTCTGTACAGCTTGCACCTTGGTGGGGCTGTGGTGGCGGACTACCCTCCATGAGTAGGGGTTACTCCAAAAGGATGCCCCAGTGAGCGTGGCTCATTCAATGGGTGGTACTGGCGCACTGGCTGAACATGTTATTTCAAAAGAAGAAGTCTTTGAACGATGTGTTGATTTGATTTGCTCTTTTGATTATTATCTTCATAGTGAATTCTCTTTATCTTCATGAACATGCAAATTTTCCATACACGGGGGTGTGGGGTACGTGTTGTGCCCAGGATCAACCACATGCAAAACAAAGAAGAAATTTTTTTAGGTAGTTCCCCAATTGGGTACATCCATGGGGGAATCAAAGTGTGTTCCACTCAATGTTCTAAATGGCGCTTGGCGCTAGTAGGGCGGAGACCCACCTCCAAGCGCCAAGCCGCCTAGGCGGCGCCAAGCAATTCGGCGGATTTTTTTTTTTTTAACAAACCATTATCCAATCAAACTATATTCCATCTATCCATAATGCAAATTCAAACTTCAAAGTATAAACCCAAATGAAATTAAGTAGTAGCAACTAGAAAATAAGTTGAATAAGACAATAAGTAGTAAGGCTTCGCTCACCTCCCTTGTATTACTTATATATATATATATATTTTTTAGGCCTCCAAAGACGCTGACACCACCGCCAAGGACGCCTAGGCGGCCGCCAAGCCCTCCTAGGCGGCCGCCAAGACCGCCAAGCTCCAAGACCGCCAAGGCCGCCTAGGCGGCCGCCAAGCCCGCCAAGCCAGCCTAGGCGGCCGCCAAACCCCGCCAAACCTCCTGGGCGCCAAATCAAACGCCAAGGGCTATTGGCGTGGCGGCAGGGCACCTCCAAGCGCCTAGGCGGCCTTGGTGGCCGCCATTTAGAACAGAGGTTCCACTGTATGAAAAATACAAGATTTTACGTGGGAGTACCGTACCAACCATTTGATCACTCAACTTAACTGTGTGTCTTTCTCACACACTCGCTCTTGCCTTCTCTCTGCTGCCCTCACCTCACACTACCTTCCATCTCTTGCCGAAGCCTCATGGGAGGAGCCCAGACTGCTCTACACTCCTGTAGAAACTTGCAAAGCTTGAAGTTTATGATTTAATTTTAGGCATTTAGCATCTCTTTATAATTGTACTTTGCTGCCAGACAGCATTTTGAGTTGATTGCCCATTTTCTATTAAGTCCTGCACTAATTACCCTATGTTTAGGTCATGAAGTGATTGTAGAAACTTCTTCTTGTGAGATGATAATGTATCTCTCCGAAACTTCTGAGCTAATGAGTAGAGAGGGAGACTATTGTGATGAATACACATTTATAATAGGTGCACTTTGGTTGTTGCAGTGTTTGTTTTTTTGATATTTCTGTTTGAAAGTGCGTTATCTTTTTCACTAATGCAGGTATTCAAAGCTGCTGAAGTGCCAATCGAATGGGAGGAACACTACGTGGGGAATGAAATTGATCCCAGAACCCAGAGTTTTCTGACGTGGGAAAGCTTGGAATCTGTACGGAAGAATAAGGTTGGCTTGAAAGGGCCAATGGCCACACCAATTGGAAAGGGTCATAGGTCACTGAACCTTACATTAAGGAAAGAACTCAATTTGTATGCTAACGTTAGACCTTGCTACAGTCTCCCGGGATACAAGACTCGTTATGATGATGTAGACCTCATTACCATCCGTGAAAACACAGAAGGGGAGTATAGTGGCCTGGAACATCAGGTGAGTTTATTGTACTACATTCAAATGCATTCAAGATATTTCCATTGCCTGTTGGTGTGACGTTCCACCATCTGGTGTCAGGTGGTGAGGGGTGTTGTTGAAAGTCTTAAGATTATTACTCGTCAAGCAAGTCTCAGGGTGGCTGAATATGCCTTTCATTATGCCAAGAGCCATGGGAGAGATAGAGTATCAGCAATTCACAAAGCCAACATCATGCAGAAAACTGACGGTCTTTTTCTGAAGGTCTGACTATTGGAAATGCTTAAACTTCAAAAATTGACTTTATTGGTTTGTTCATGGTGCAATAGTGACTTTATTCGGTTTTACAGTGTTGTCGTGAGGTTGCAGAGAAGTACCCTGAGATAAAATATGAGGAAGTTGTCATCGACAACTGTTGTATGATGGTATAAACAATTCTCTCTTTGAATGAGATTGTGCAAGCATGTCTATTTGTTAATAATTCTATGATATCCCATAGGGGTGTTGGTATCTGTTCCATCAAGCTACTGTATGGCCTATATTAAGTATTGTGTAAGCACGATGCATTGTGATATCAAATGCCATTGAGAAGCCATACAACAATTTTGTTTTCAAAAGAAAAGCATGCCTATTCAATGTTTGTGGATTGGAATCTTCATACTTGACAGAGAAGTTAGGGAGTTACACTAATAGTTGCCTTTCTTTTAATATTACAGCTTGTGAAGAATCCAGCACTTTTTGATGTTCTAGTGATGCCCAATCTTTATGGTGACATTATCAGTGACCTTTGTGCTGGATTGATTGGGGGCTTGGGCTTAACACCAAGGTATATGCTTTGTTCTCTGCAAATCATTATGTAAGTGAATTTGAAACTTGTACAAGTTCTTATGCATTTGCCTGTGCACAGCTGCAATATTGGTGAAGGAGGCATTGCTCTTGCCGAGGCTGTACATGGTTCAGCACCTGATATTGCCGGAAAGGTTGGTGATCACAGCTATATAATTTCACTGCCTTTTTCAGTAGCTGATTATGCAACCAATATGTGTTATTTAAGTGCTTGGTTCTGCATTTAACTGAAGATTACATTCTCCCGACTTGTTGTCAGATATATGTGAAGTGCAGTTAAGAATTGCATGTGTGGGCATGGCTTAGATTAGGTTAAAGTTGACTGGCTCATAATCCTTGTCTGAGGTCTTACTATCATTTATGATTTGCAGTTCATCCTGCTGTGCCCATGACATTGACATGGTCGGTTATGTGGGAACAATGTTCTAAAAATCGCTAGGCGCTGACTATTTGGCGTTCTAATCTAGGCATTGGATGACCAACTAGGCGGGGATTAGTTGACCTCCTTTTAGAACACTGCGTGGGAAAATAATGGACATACAAGCATTAAAACTACCCATTGGCAATTACAGTGGGTATGTGGGGTTTAGTTTGAGGGAAGTACTAGAAAGCTTGCCCAAGATTTTTTTGTGGGAGAGGTTACAATTTATTGCTCCGCTTTGGGCCTTTGGCAACGTGCATTTTGATTAGTTTCTAGTAGAGCATGTCATCAATTGGATGATGTCAAGTGTTATCTTTGCTTGCGCTTGGGAGGGAGTTCAAGTTGTGGGAAAGTCTCTACACAATAAGGTGGGCTAAAGGTGCCTATCCCCGCCTTTTTGTGAGTGCCTTAGGTTGTCAAAGTTTAACCTTTTGTACCTTGATAGGCCTCTACTAAAGGCAATAATAGTTGGAAATGGAAAACGTTTCTGAACAAATTGAAGGTGGTAAGTGTAAACTAACAAAGAAATAAGAAAACATGTGAGGTTTTTTCTTTTACACTATGAAGTTTTCTTTTTCTGTGGAAATGAAAAAAGTGCAAACACAAAAAGAAAGAAGAAAATGTGAAAGAGTTCAGGGAAATTACCTTGAAGAAGATGTGTGGTCCCCCTCCCTTTGGTGTATACTGTGGGAACTGGGGAAAAGTAGAGCAAACAAACAAACAAACAAAGAGGAGTAAATGAGAATAAAATAAAATTACCTAAAGTTCAACCAAACAAAGTAAGAAGAAAATAACAGTGAAAGTACCTTCAAATAGAGGAGTAAATGAGAGTCCGGAGAGAGTAGGACCGCTGGTTTTATAGTGGAAAGGGTAAGCCATTAATGGTGGACGGGTGAAGAGATGTCACGGTGGGAGGAGAGTGACAGCAACTGTGTGCGACTGATCTCAGCATGTACAGAGAAGAGAGGGAAAACGTGGGGTATGGCAGTTGGGTAAGGGGCAATTTTACCTTCTTGCACTGACAGTTATTTCTTCAGAAACAGAAATAAAAGTTAAAACGTTTTTTGTTTTGTTTTGGGGTAATAAAGGAAATGACTTTTGTGTCACAGCTTCAGTATTTAGGTTACACAAAAGGGGGCTCTCCCTTTAATCTTTATATATTAGAATAGATTCTTTTATTATAAAATGGACTGGGTAGGAGGGTTTTCTTTGTTGTAGACCAAGGACAGGATAACGTATTGATTAGGTCATGTCGCAGGTTTTCATTTTTGATGAGAGAGATACTTTGAAGTAGGGATGAAATCGGTTTGGTTCTGTCGGTTTTTCTCAACTTTTCAAACCGAACCGATCAAGTCGGTTTTTGAATCTCACAAACTGACACCGACCGACTGTTAGAAGAAACTGTTTGGTTCGGTTAACATTTGGACCAGTTCAGTTTGGTTGGTGTAATTGGTTTTTTTTTTTTAAATTGATTTTGTAACAGATTAAGGAGGAAAAAATTGCTGCTTCTTCTTCTTTCCCAAAATCAATCGTAGTTAACATAAAGCAAACAAAAACCAAGTAGATTCAAACCACAACAAATCTCTGAAAAAAAGATTGGGATCGCAATATCGCATACAGAAAGCCCTAATTTTGAGAAGATGGTGAATTCAAACCTGTTGAGACTCAAAATCAATTGTGATCTTTCTTCTTAGAGTGAGCTAGGAGACTGGGATGGACACGAATTGATCTCTGTGAATTAGACTGCTGTAAAAACTCCCCAACCATCGCCATGGATCAAGGGAGGGAGGGAGCGAGAGCAGACAACATGAGATAGGAAGACGAAGTGGGTAATTTGCGTTTTGCTTTTAGGGTTCAGTCATTGGACGGTAGCGATTAGAATCTTGGATAATGGACAAATGGCTGGGATCTAACCTACATATATCATAACCGGTTCGGTTTGGTGGAGTCGGTTCCTTTTTGCTAGAAAATGGATATCAAACCGATAATCAAAATTTTCATACTTTTAAAACCGAACCGAACCGTGACATCAATAAAACCGACCGAATTAGTAAAAAATGGTTCGGTTTGGTTGGTCGGCCCGGTTTTTCAGTTAAAACTTCCATCCCTACATTGAAGAGATGTGCATATTGCCTTAGAGCATCTTCGTTGTTCAAGGGAAGTCTATAAAACATGTGAACTTTTAAAACTATGGTGTACCTGTACTTTGCACAATGTTTCTATGAATCTATATGTGCCAGGTGTCTTCGGTTTTGCTGCACCCAAAAGCTATTACACGGTCTTAGGTAGAACTCAACCCCAAAAGCTAGCTGTTGAAGTGAGGGTGCCCTCACACTTATATACTTCACATACTACTTTGGTACCTAGGCAATGTGGGACTTCGCTTCACACCCTCCCTCACACGCACCGTGCTCACTTAGTAGCACGTTCCGCGTTTAGAGAGACGCACCCTACCCATCTGGGGTACCTAGCTCTGATGTCATATTACATGGTCTTGGGAGAATTCAACCCAAAAAGCTTGCTGTTGAAGTGAGGTTGCCCTCACGTTTATGTGCTTCACAGTACTTTGGTACCCATGGGGCTACGCTTCAGAGAAGCACCTCAATATAAACCTAAAATGTACCCCATCTAGAACATATTTCATTCTAGGTAGGTTAGTGTAATGACATGTATTGTCCATTGAGTTTGGTGTTAAACTCCTTGTTGTGCATATTGATGCCTTGGATTATCAATAAAGGATGCATGGTAATGTGCATATAAACTGAATTGGGTCTCTAGGCCTGCCCTCTTTGATGCCATTTGGCTTTGATTTGGGGGCATGGTTCCGCAGCAAAATCGGTATAGGGGGCCCTGTTTCAGTGGTATTCTGAGAGCTGCTATTGCTAAGGTTAGATCTGTCTCCAATCCTTGCCCGCCCATACCACGAATGATTGGGGACTATATGGGTTCTGTTGTTGTTGAGTTTGGTGTTAAACTCCGATTTATGCTTGATTCTTACCCATGTCATTTAAATATTTCTTTTATTTATGTACAATTATGAAACGTAAGAAATGCCTTTAAATCATTAAATTACAATTTCTATAGACATATCCCATCCATACATGTACCTTTTCTCTACTCTTTTTTGGGTTTTGCCGTTGTTGACATACCCATAATGTCTAGTAGCTGTACAAGCGCTTCATAGGGGTAACCACTTGCCCTTGGCAATTCTTTGCTAGAGTTTGCCCTACTTCTTGCCAAAATTTTGTTTAGATTGTCATGTTCACATTTTTTACCATTGATTTAGTTGTGCCGAAGAAGTACAACGTTGGAGCCACATTGCGAAGATTTCGCATTTTGGTACTTCAGCGTGGTAAATTATATAGATTTGGCAATGCCATTTTGGTTCTCAAGATAAATGAGATTGTTGATCTTGCCATCTTGGTTCTCGGCGTTGAAGTTTGCTGAGCCAAAAGAGTTTGTTTGACTATTTTATTCTGTTGCAGTTCTTGCTCATGTTTCTTGTTGTGCTACTTGTTACATGAGTAATATCCATTTGAATCATTCAACTTTCATTCCATTTAGGGTTGAGTTTTGTTCACCTACTTAAGATGGTGAACATTACCCTTCTTTCTATTGGTTGAAATGATGTGGACCCTACTACAAAGTGATGTCATGCTTACCAAAAAGTGTACTGCATGACATCACTTTGTGGTGGGGTCCACATCATTTCAACCAATGAGAGAGAGGGTAATGAAAATTGCACTCTTCCATTTACTGCAAGTTTCATCTCCTAAAAATCTGCTTGTTGGTAATTAGCAAATTTTGTCCTGGATTAATCTCACACAGAATTTGGCAAACCCAACGGCTTTGATGTTGAGTGCTGTCACAATGCTTCGCCATCTGGAGCTGCATGATAAAGCTGATCGGATCCAGAATGCTATCCTTAACACAATTGCTGAAGGGAAGTATCGAACTGCTGACCTTGGAGGCTCTTCATCAACTACTGATTTCACAAAGGCAATCATTGATCATCTCTGAAGAGTACGTCTGAACATTTGAGCTGTGGCTCGACGGCAAATTGTTTGCTGGGTGATATTCTTTTTGAAAATGTGTTATAGATATTTCTGTTGGTATTGCGAGGGAATAAGACAACTTCACCTTGAGGCATTTTTCTTTCTTGTTTTTGTGTATCTTTTATGCGTTTAGTGCCTTCTAAGAAAGGCATTGGCTCTATGCCTTGGATGGTTTCATATCTCTGCTTCAAGAGCCCATCCTCCATTGGAAAGGGGTTTAATGTATATGCAGTTCAAAAACATTTCCAGGAATCTTATAGCTTGTAGCTTGCGGAATTAAGTTATGCAGGCATTGGAGCCTAAATTTCATCTTTGCCGAATACAATATCTTTACCACCAGGGGTGGTAGCTGACAATTGGTTCAATCTCACAGGATTTTGGTACAAGAGGTTGCAGGTTCAAGTCGTGTGGACAACCCTTGCTCATGCCTTGCAACTTCTCTGATGTGGTGCGAGTCTAGGGTTCTTAAGTTCACGCTTTGTGGTGCTTCTGTTGTGGATTTCGATACATTAAATATGTCAGCAACACCCCATTCTGGTTACCGGCATATCAATAATTCGCCTCTCCCGGTAAATATACGGGATCTCTTCAATGCATATATGTTTGATCACATCGGCATTATGGGTCTATACTTATTAGTGAGGATTGAGGATGCCATACCATGTTATTCTTTAAAATTAATAATTTTAGTATCACACCCACACTCATGAGTGGTTAGTCCCACACATAATATAGTATGTGCGGGACTTGGTACTAGCAAAGTTGCTTTTTAAATTTGCTGGATCTTACACATCCATGGCGTTTTCTATTTCTGTCAACTTGTAGGTCAGTAAAATAATGAATTGAGCGGGAGAGAAATTGATGTGTCTTTTCCTTTACGAAAAAAGAAGCATGCATATGGTTGTACTCCTTCCCTTCCGATTTGTTTGTCCACTTTTAGACTTTTAATCAACAATGTTATACATACAATAATTCAAATACAACACTAAACACATATCACATATATGTGGGACTCACACATAGTAGTGTGTGAGGCTCATGCATATGTGAGAGGTTATGTACTTATGTTTGGTGTTGTGTTTGAAATGTTGTGTGAGTAGCATTTTTGACTTTCAAGTGTCCTAAAATATTTCTCCATTTGACTTCCGATTGAATCTATTTTTTCCTTTTGCCCATTCTTTAGTGGAATAAAGGAACTTTTTTTAAAAAGTTAAGGGTAAATGTGATAAGTTGTACTTTTGTAGGTGTAATTTTTTGTGTTCTCTAAGAAAGTTAAATTTTTTAGGTTGGATAAACAAATTGGGACGGGGGAGTATTATTATCTTTTACGGGCTTGTAGTATACTGGTAATTAGGGTTGCTCGCAGTCCGGTTCAATTCAGATTCCTAGGAATCCGAGGGCCGAACCGCTAATCACGGTTTTCACAAATTGAAATTCATGTTCGGACCAAAAGTCCTACGGTCTAGTTCTAATCCAATCTGTGACTCGCGGATCGGTTGTGGTTTTGCCCACAAATTTTAGAAAAAATAAAGTTCAAGCATATATTCCACACTAAAAAAGAAGAAGGTTACACTTAAAGTTAAGTTTAACACCACGGACATTTCCAAATAGTATGGATCAATTCGGTTCAAATTGGTTTCACAGTTCATCGGATTTTTTGAGCAACCCTATTGGTAATCCCTACACAATAAAATGGTGAATGACATTTTGATACTCATGAGACGCAAAAACATGGTATGAAGTGTAAATAAAAGAGAGAAAACTAGAGCGAAACTGCCGAACGAGTTAATTAACTTAATGCAGAGGGGGCAAAGAGGGGGATAAGTTGTAAATCGCATTTTGAGTTTGAAATTTGTCAACCTCTTGGGACCAGGCCACAAGAGAAAAATCTCTTATAAATCTCCTAGTCTCAGTCTTGGCGTGGATAATTTGCTTTTGACCAGACCGAAAAACAAAATAGTCGAGGTACGCGTATGTTGATCCAGACATCTATGACCATTGGAATAAAGCTCGATAATGAGGAGAAATTATTCAATGCTCTTGGAGTAATGTTGAGCAAGAATCTAGATCATATATGGGTGTGAGGTTTACACACTTGGAAGTGGATCTCCACCCCAAAGTTTTACTCAACCTTGTGTCCCACCGGACATTGAAGGCTCCATTCTTGTAAACTTATTTGTTTTCTTCCTTTTGTTTGTTTTGTTAGGTTTTTTTTAATTTTTGTTAGATTTGCTTCATATTTTTTGGATTACTCATCCATCTCAACGAGAGGAGTCTAAAAAGTACAAAATTATGACGGGAAACCGAAAAAAATACTAAAAACGAAAAAGTGTAAAACAACTGTCTTATTTTCTAAAGTGCCATCTTATTTGAATTTTTTTGACATCAGTCTATAATTTTATATCTTTTTGATTCGTCTTGTTGAGACAAACGCAAAAACTAAACAAAAAGTTATAAAAAAAATAAAACATATTCCCTCCGTCCCCACTCTTTTGTCCCTTTTGAGAGTCCGTGTCACTTTTCAATTGATTATATTCTGCAATCAATAATGTTTTAGGTGATTTTGAAAATATCGTTTAAAAGAGCTCATCGAGATCTATCAAATAAGATCCAGGTTGCATATAAACGTATTACCAATTAAAAGTTATAATTAATTTATTATCCGGTTAAAATATGACAATGGAAAATAGAATGGGATGGATGGAGTATTGAAATAAGACTAAACTAGTCCAACTACAAGAAGGCAGCCTGTGGATAAATGGGTCACAATCACAAGGAATTTTTCAGTGCCGGGTGGGTACCACGTTATCTGGCTAATGTGGTGCCTGAGCAGGGACATCCAAGCGATTCAGAAGTATATTGGATGGTCCAAATTGAAACACTCTTTCTCCTCTTTCTCTCTCCAAATTCAAGCTGTCCAAAATCAAAATGGCCGGTCCGAATGTACCGAGCGGTCACTGCGTGATAGCAGCTGTCATTGAAAAATTTCTCCACAATCACACATTTCCAAATTGAGGTTGGTGGGACAGAGACAAATAACAACACCACGAGGTCCTTATATTATGTAAGGGAATGGAATATACAACAGAAGTATTGGATATTTTTCTGACAAGAGGTTAATAATTCAGTATTTTAGGTCTATATTTTTTCATGTTATATAACATGAAGGTAGGCCAATTGCGGTGCCTTTTTGCATTGAGCTATTTCTTATATTCGTGTGTGTGTGTCTATATATATATATAT
>BPLS01025641.1:0-10492 GCA_019656275.1 Rhododendron kiyosumense
TTTTCCTTCTGATTTTTGTGGGCTTTGAAGAGGGTTTTGATGATCTTTTTAAAAGGAAAAGGAGGGAGGGGGGCAGTGGTATTGACAGCTTTCCTCTGCTAACTTTTGTTTAAGTGTTCTCTCCTCTTTAACATCTGTTCTGTTCATTTTTCCTAACCTTCCTTTTTGCTGCCTTTGGAATGGGGTCACAAGACACCTTCCGCCCTTTTTTTCCCCTTTTCTTTTATGTTTTTCTAATGCTCACCTCTAAGATTGAAATAAATAAAGAAAAAGGGGAAAGTAGATGTATGGCCAAGTACTTTCTGCCCCAACCACTACACAATCCAGTCCAAAAACGTTGCACGATATTAGGAATATCTTGAAATGCAGAAATGTTTGAATTAAGTTATTATTGTACAAGAATATTCGTAACGTATTACATGGATTATGTCACTCGGTAATAATTTATACTCGTGTCTAACTCATTGATAAACCCCGACGACCATTATTATCAATATCCACAAAATAAATAAGATCACAGTATACTACATACTACATAGTCTAGATTTCAAAATTATAGAACTTCACAAGCCCTTAGCTTGTGTATGAAGGCGATTGAGTGGTGACCACTGACCTAAACTCTAAACCAAGTAGGACTCCTCCAATCTTGTTGAGCTCAAGCCCAAAGATGTCAAATCTCACACCTACTAGAACTCTAGCAATATTACCCTAGATTCGAGTTCCAAAACCTAGCTAAACCGTAGTCACTATGTTTATACAAAATCGTTTAATCGTTAGGACCAACTATATGGAGAATACTATCATTAGTTTTAGTATCATAGATTATAGTCATTAATTCAAGTTTTTATTTATACAGCAAATAATTACCTATAAATCCAATATTATTGTATATTCTCTCCGTCCCTCTTTTAGAGTTTAGTATTCCATTTTAGGTTATTCCTTAATAAGTGTCTATTTTGTAAAAAAAATTTTTTGGTAAGTGTATCATTTTATAACCAACCAAACGAGAAAACAAAGGGAATAAATCCCAATACAAGTACCTATACACAAAAGAATAACCTCACTACAATCTACATTTCTAGAAATAAAGAGAGAACAAAATTATGAGGTAGCATTCCCAAGGACTCTACTTGAGATATTCCATTGGCTACAAAGCCTTTGGTTCTCAAGTGTGTTAGTGGGTAAAAGTTGGTACAATTTCCATTTTGTCCCTAAAAGTAGATTCCATTTAAAAAAGTTTGTGAGTAAAAGTGTAATAGTGATGTCTCCATAGAAGGTAAGTAGGAAAAGTGAAGGTAAAAGTTGATATGAAATGTGTATTGATGATATCTCCATAATAAGTTGGAGTTACGAAACTGGATACTTAAAAAGGGACCATGGGAGTATTACACAACTGAACAATGCAGCAATGAAACATGGTAGTAGGGAGAATCTCGTGCCAAAGTTGATGCCCACGAGCATTGTTTCATGGTCCTATCATAGCCTCAACTAATTGTGAGCCCCATGCCAGTTATCTTCTTGTGTTATTGGCCCAAAAGTTTTCTGTAACTACTACAGTATATAATACTCCTCTTAAGGCGCACAGTGACAAATGCAATAAAGTTGGAGGAGGGAGGATGGAGAATGGGGTTTTGGTTCAGTTTATTGCTTTAAATAAGGTTATGAAAATTTGGGTAAAGGATATGTTATAGATTTGTCTAGGGATTTTAGTTTTAAGTGTTTATTTTTAGATAATTATGAATTAGGCTCAACAGAACAACTAATTTGTGATGTCAATTCATCGTTCAGTAAGGATTCGCCCAATTTAATTCAGAAGAAAGTTCCGTTTTGGCTACCTCACCACATGAATTGATGGCATGCACGGAGTTGAACTGGGGCTTTTTGTTACCAGCTGATTGCTATTTCACCAACCCTTGGTGGTTCAAAACTAGAGAGTGATTATGTTACATTCTACATATATACGTGTATAGAGAAATAAACTTCACACTCGACATTGAGTATTAGCGAATTTCTATATTTCAATGTCCAAAACTGAATTTAAATGTGAATATTACATGAAAAAAATGTAGTAGTTTGTTGCAAAGGAAATTGAAAGGGATTGTGCATGCAATTTACAAATATATTCAAGGATAGGTTTGATAGGAAGTGAAGCTGCCCATAATAATGGTGGGAGGATGCAATCGAGAGCACGAGGGGATGGCCCCCTACGTACGTAATCCAACACCACCTTTGCGTTACGATTAGACTTCAATCCTTTTGCTTGGGACCTGCAATGAACATGGTTGTATAGTGTATACTACAAAAAACGAGAGAGAGAGAGAGAGAGAGAGAGAGAGAGAGAGAGAGAGAGAATCAATCTTCTATTGTTTCAGTACTTTATTATTATTAGCAATCCCAACAATGTGAATTGATTAATTAGCTTCTCTTTGTCCATTACCTATGTTCTGTTCTCCAGAGTAGCATGTGTAATAGCTAGCTAACAATCTTTAAATTCCAATAATCACTCCATGGTCGGTTTGTTTTCCCTTCAACGAAAACGTCTTGAACTTTGTTCTGGCTGATCATATCTGAAACCATTTAACCCATTATACCGAGTAGGGGTGTCAAACGGGCCGGGCCGACACGACACGACACGGGCACGACACGGTTAAATGTAGCACGGCACGGGCACGGGCACGGTTGTGCCCTAGCACAGCACGACACGGTCTTAGTGAGCACGTGGATGGGCACGGGCACGGTCTTGGCCAGGCACGGCACGATACGGCACAGTTTTTAGTGGGCACGTGGACTGGCATGGGGCACGGAAGTGGGCGGGCACGGCACTAGCACGACACGAAAATTGGCCAGGCACGGCACGGCACGACACGGTTTAGCCGAGCAAGGGCACGACATGGCTCTGGCCGGGCACGACACGAGTTTGACAGGCACAGGTATGACACGGTTCTAGCCCCCCACAATATGGGTTGACGGGCATGATAGAGCATGACACAAGGCACAAAAAAAAAATTATATAATTTGACTTGTGACTCATAAATATAATGTGATTAATTAACAATAATTTTAATTACAGAGGCTATTAGTCATGTTATGTACAAAATTGGTTTTAAAAAAATAATCTCTATGGGGTTTGAACCCAAATCTTTGGGGACTTGACAAACATCTCAAACCACCAAGGCCAACAATCTTGTTGTCCTTATAATTGGAACAACTAATATATATTATATTATTTATATTCTATAAAAACGGGTCTTTTGTACGGTAGCCACACAATTACAACACAATTATGACGATTCATACCATTCATTTTGTTGTTCTTAGTGTTTTAATCACTATTGCAAATTTTCGGATCTATCGGGTTTTGGAAGCCCTTTCATTAGGACATAGATTCATTAATAGGAGATTTTTTTTGTTATGTGCGATCAAGTATATAGCGACAACCAATTTAATTTATTTTTTGCATGAATGATATAATCACTCCCACATAAAAGGTAGACAGTTTAATTTTCAAAAAACAGCTCGGGGGACTCTCAAGTGGTGCATTATAGGACTTTAACGCCTTTGGAAGCGCCAAATGGGTTCCGATCACATGGTTTCTGACATCCGATTATCACCTATTTAGGGGAGAATGATAAATTTGATAAGATCTTAAATCGTAACGGTTTAGATCGAACATTCGAAAGAATGAGTCAGCAGCTACCTTTCAAATCTATACATCCAACTTATCTAGTTCTAAACCAATGTATTATGCTATAGTTCAATATACGCTAGCCACGTGATTGCGACATGATTTGAGTAAATGGGCCCGGCACGACCCGATTGAAAATGGTACGGCACGACACGATTAAAAAACGAGCTGGCACGGCATGACACGATTTACGTAAATGGGTCCGGCACGGCACGACACGATTGAAAAACGGCACGACACGACACAACACGATTTAAGTAAATGGGCACGGCACGGCACGACACGATTGAAAATGGCACGGCACGACACGACACGATTTAAGTAAATGGGCACGGCACGGCACAGTACGAGACATGGTTGGCACGAAAGTTAAATGACACGGCACGGCACGACACGCACGTTTGACACCTCTAATACCGAGTAACTATTGAACCTAAATCTTAGGGCATCCTTAGCGGGAGTTAGAAATTGGCTTCTAAAACCGGTAAATGTGGGCAGAAGATTACGTGTTAAACATGTGCTAATTTGCAGAATATATGATATGGGCACTCCAATGGAATGGTTATAACGTACGTATGTTGGGGCTGCAATTACCATCATTTTCTATCAGCTGCAATTGCAATAGGTTACATAATAGTATATACTAGTTGCTATTTCAACTTCACTGGCAGATGCAATAGAGGATCAATGGCTTTGACACTGCACAGGCAACACAATAATAATCCAACCTCTCTACCAAAAAAGTTTCTTCTGTAGAGATAGGTTACCATCGTTTTGCTGTTTAGCTTTTGGAAAAGGGCTCAAAAAAGCATGGGGGCCTATTAAGGAATGGCCCTAAAGTTAGGTTAAATTCCATAGAAAACATAAAGTATCATTGTAGTGGGAGTCTAATTTCTTATTGACATGTAGGGGTGTGGAGATGATGGGGAGAAGTGGAGAAGTTTGAGTTGCTTTTAAAGCTAGTGTTTCATGTTGACTTGTGGGACGTGCACATGGCGTCAAGACCCCACATTATTCCTTTCAACTTTTAGAAGGAGCCCTTCACTTGCGAGTTGAATTTTGTTCACTCTCCACTTAAGAGGGTGAATATTACCCTTTTTCTTATTAGTTGAAATGATGTGGACCACACCACAAAGTAATGTCATACTTATCAAAAAGTGTATTGCATGATAAACATGATATCACTTTGTGGTGGGATTCATATAATTTCAACTAATAAGAGAGAGTGTAATGTTCACCGTCTTCTATAGAGGGTGAACAAAATTGCACTCTTCACTTGCCGGAAAATTATCAATAGCTAGCTCTAGGAGCACGCCACACAATGCTTCGTCAAGTGTCTTCTCCACCATACATTGATCGATGTCAAGTGTATGGCTCCTACATTAATGTGTAGTGGAGAAAACTCCAAGAGCTCTGAATAGCTAGCTCTGCTCGGGTTTTTTTTTTTCAAGCGGTAGGAACAAGTATAGGAATACATGAAACTGGACACAAATTCATAATCACTATAACCTCATTCTAACTACTAGCTAGCTCCATTAGATAAAACAATTCCACAATTACAATCAGCTTAACCCAACTACATATACTCTCTTCTCTTCAAAAGTTGTTTTTGCTAACAATTTTTCTTCTCTTTCGTACTTTCTACATAACCTAAGAAAGAGAGGGATTTACTTTTCTATGGATCGTTGGGATCTTTAGGTCCAAACTTTACCTCGACGAGTATGATACCCTTGATTTGAAGCCTATATGCGATGGATAAACTCCTGTAGCCATGAAATAGTTGCTACTTGCTTAAACCTCATTTGTTTCGAAAATAAAGGATTAATAATTCCACAAAAGATTTCTGGAAGTACAATTAACTATAAATTATTATTTAGTTGTTACGAAATCGACCTAGATCACTTCCTTCATCTTTTTTTTTTTTTTCCCCCTAGAGTTTTTAATAGAAATTTTCAATTCTTTTCTTAATTGATTTATGAACCAGATACCATACCCATGGGTGAAAACTAATGATTGGCTTTGTCTATAAAGATTAACAAGTCCCATTACGAAGAGAATTAATTCCAACACATACAAAAGGGAGAAACAGAGGTTGGGGCCGGGGATTCGAACTCCAGACTTTCTAATGAAATTCAAGAGTTCTGATTCATTGAGTTAGCCTCAGTTAGTTGGTTAATCTGCCCAGTTCATCATCACAAATTTGAAAGAAACTTTTGTACTAATTACACTTGCACTTACTCAGGAGTGTGAAAATGGGGGGGGGGGGGGGGGGATGGTGTGACTTTGAACCTTTTCCTTCCTTTTACTTGAACAGAGAAGATGTATGCTGGCGATTGGATACTTGAAAATCAGAGGGGGGTGTACCTTCGGAAAGAAGCTCCGACGACTTAGTTAGTAGGTGAAAGAGAAAAGAAAGTATTTGTTTTTAGGGAAAAGTTATGAAGAACAAGTTCATCTCAAACTTGGAGAGGGAGTCCTCTATTTATAGGCAAATCTTGGAGTACCCAACGAGCTTTCTACTCCCTCCACGTGCGCTGTACTGTTCGGTTGACGTCATGTGTCAAAATCATTTAATGAACACAAACCTTCAAAGATTGCAGAACCGCATTAGTCAATGTCAGGGATGTCACATTGGGCAAAAACGTCTCTTCAGGGCAGAGATGTTACTTCGTACCGACATGGGAAGGAAAGACCGTTGAATAACCGTAGATGAACGTCTTCTATGTTGACTTTGGCGGTTTCTGAATAACAGATCTACTGAACGAACCACTTACAAGTGATATGCTTATGAACAATCAGAGATCTTTCCAAATGTAAACTTGATGAAAGTACAAGAGGTAAGAAAACACTTGGTAACGACGATGACGGTACGTCAACGCTCGGCGGAACAATGCAAGTCAAATTTATGACTTGAAATGTTATTACAGATGAATTGAGACAACTGAATGGTGGGTTACCCCTTGCCAATCTTTGAACCTTCTAAATCTTCCGAACCCAACTTATTTTGGCCCACTACAGGTGGGTTTTATGAGCTTGGGTGGATTGCAAATTGATTGGATTGTAAACTTTTATGCTGAGTAGAATTCTTACCGCCCTCTCTCTCTCTCTCTCTCTCTCTCTCTCTCTCTCTCTCTCGTTATTGAAATGCCCATCCTCTCTCTCTTCTTTGGATTGCAAATTGATTGGATTGGGAACCAAAAATGCTACAAACACAACAACTCACACAACCGCTGACGTCAGCATGATGTCAGTGAAAAACGACGTCGTTTTGATTAAAAAAAAAAAAACCCCAGGTTGCAAACACAACCCCTTCCCCTTTTCCCTTTCCCATTCTCGTTCAAAATAAAGCTGCCATTGTAACCCAACCGAGGATGATCCCGAAGTGGAGTTTTCCAGCGAGCAATTAGAACAAGCCGAAGGCCATCAGGAACAGGAACGGGCCGGACAATTTGGCGTCCTCGTGCAAATCAGGGTTTACTTTGAGGGGGTTTAGGATGGATATGGTCTTGGTCCAGATTTGGCGTGTGTTGATGACGAGTTCTTCGAGTAAAGGCGGTTCGTCGTCGAACCCCAAGCCGCCGCCGATCCCAATGGAACCGGGGGCGGCGAACTGCGGGGCGGAGGAGGAGGAGGAGGCGGTGCTGGGTGGTGGCGACGGCCGCAGTGGAGGGGTTTGCGCTGAAGGGGAAGATTATGGGGGGACGTTGCTTGACCGATTCTTAGTCCTAAAATAATGCATTGCCCCAAGCGTAGGGCGGAGATCGACGTAGCACAATATCCGGTAAGTCCGGAGTTGAATCCACTAAGGACGGTGAAGTGTGTGCTATGAAAACTCGGGTTGTTATAATTAAAAAAAGCTCTTAGGTAGCCACCCTTTATCGATTGATTGAGAGATTAATTTATACCTAGAAAATGAGTGTACTTTTTAAATAATTAAAGGAGGTACGATCGTAGGGTTCATAGCACTTGTAACTAGTCCGGATTAACATGCCCTGTTTGGAGTTCTTAAAAACGTTTAATTTTAGATTGAAAAGATACCCTGCAAGATGCGAGACCCTATGGTCGCCATATACCCACGTGCAGTGAAGAATGAGTTTTGGACCCCCATTCCCCCGTTCACATGAGCTCCGACGATGTCCAGGTTTGTCCACGGGAAGAATTTTCCAATCCAAAATCGTTTTTTTCGTTGTTCTATAAAAGGAGCAGTGTCCAAACTAGCCATGGTGTGCTAATCACCCCGCGACCTTACCTAATGACTACTCACACATGATTAAACAAAAAACAAAAGAAATCCTAATTTGAAACATGATTCTAAATACGGGATAGAAAAATAAACAAAACATCTAAGTTAAAAAAGAATCAACGAATAACTTTTATAAAGAACAGAAATTAAAACGAATTACCAAACTGAGAATACTTGAACAAAACTTGTAATAACTGGAAGGAAAGAAAAAACTCAGGAAGAAATTAAACAAACATTCGAACCAAAAGAATGGCAACTCCTCTTGATCTCCGCCGGTCTCGGCTTTTTGTTCTCTGACAGCGTGATCCCAAGAATATATCACGGCAGCCTTCGATTCTTTTCTGCCTCAGCAGCCCGTTCCCTCTGTTATGCGTCCGTCGGAATCCCCCATGATCAAAAACCCTTCTTCCTTTTATAAGTTTGTTGCCGACAATGTTAACTTGGGCCCATTCAATTCCTTCAATAACTAGGCAACTAATTTCTACCCAATTGGGGCTTGACCCAATTCCCTTTTTTACTTCAGCAGTACACATTGCAAGTTCCATTGGCTTGGCCAAGACATAACCGATTTATTCCCAAGGGATTTAAACCCATAAAATATGAATGGACCCATCAATTAAATTAATATCATTGGCATGCTGGAACTCCACGTACCAATCTGCCAACTTATATGCCAATTTTATCATAGTAAAGCCCATTACAATAGTAAGCTTCCAAATACCTACAACACAAAATAAACGAATAAAATTTCAAATAATAATATAAATAGACATAGAAATGATAAATTAGAGGGTGCGTATGTAAACATTTACGCGCCTATTAGACGTTGAATCTATTCGACATGGTTGAGAGATTTGGTGGGAAATCAGTTTTAAGATCGAAAATCAACTGGAAAGTAATTTGGAGGGGAAGAGATCTACTGATTTCGGTTGGGGAAGTGTGTGTGTGTGAGAGAGAGAGAGAATGAAGATCTGATGGTGGGAGCCCCTTGAACGAGAAGGGGAAGGGGCTGTGTTCGTTTATTTTTTTTTTTTAAAATCAAAACGACATCGTTTTCCGCTGACGTCAGCGGTTGTGTGAGTTGTTGTGTGTGAGTTGTTGTGTTTGTAGCATTTTTGATTGTGAACGGAAAAGACGCGGGGGCACCTCCCTCCTCCCCTGACGTCTTTTCTGTTTTTCTTTTCTCTTTTACAGGTGTTGCAGCTTTCAATGGTTGGCTTTCAACGGTATCTATCGACGGCGTTTGGGTTCGGCATTCAACGTTTGCAGATGGTTTTTGGGACTCGAAGTGACGGGTTCACAGCGGTCTGGGCTCTGGGTACCTTTGCTCGCGGCGTTAAGTGTCGCCATTGCCACTGGCGCAGAGTGTCGATGGCTTCTTCGGCGATTTGTGTCAACTTTCGTTGCGCTGATCCATCCTTAGTGGTTCAGTGCCGGCCCCGACATTTGGGTTGCCCAAGCCCAATTTCATGCTTTGTTGCCCACTTATTACTAAGTCATACAAAATTTTATTAAAAAAGTACAAGTACAAAAAAAAAATTCAAAGTTTCAATGTTCCTTTAGATTGAATAACATCAAAAAAACAAACATCGCAAGTAACCCTGGTTATAGTGCTTTATGATTAGCATGATATGATTCAAAAAAAAAACTTCTTGCATTTTTTGAAGCAAATTTATGAAGTCAGTCATCATACTCTACTTATTCAAGAACTCGGGACCTGTTGCTCTAATTTTTTGTTACTCGGCCTTTTGGGTTTTTTAGTTGATATATGTGACGAGAATAGCCTGTCTCAAAAAGCCTAAAAAGTTAAAAAGAAAAGTTTCAAAGGCCCAAAACTGCTCTTCGTGTAATGACACATCAATCTCAATTGAAATCATAGCCAAACTACTTAACCTCTCTTGCAAAACGGTAGTCTAAGTAAAAACAAAAAACCATGTTAGCTTGATTTTTTTCTTTAATCAAATGTAAAAACATATCACTTATATATTACTTCACATTGTGTTTGTTAAATCAAAAATTTTCAACAAAGTATTTTAGTAATATGTATTATTTTCTTAATATTGTGGGGGTGTGGGGAGAGGAAAAGAAAAAGAGGTAGAAAATGGAGAAAGTATTATTTTCCTAATATTGTGGGGGTGTAGGGAGAAGAAAAGAAAAAGAGGTAGAAAATGGAGAAAATAAAAGGCGACAATGGATTCCCCAGGAATCGAACTTGATTTGCCTGGAGCGCTTGAAACATGCAGTAGCCGCTCAGCCAAGCAACTAGTTAGTGCAAATTATGAGAACTTTTTTATTTTTATACAATTATACCTAACTTAAATTTTTTTTTTTTTGGTTGCCCTGGCCCGGGGGGTTGCCCAAGCCCGAGGGCTTGCGGGGCTTACCCCGGGGCCGGCCCTGAGTGGTTTATGACATTCTTATTGTCGTGCTCTCTGCTGCTTCTCTTCTTCCACGGCTTCAGTCCCTCTCCGCCTCACCCAGATTGTCGGTTTATTTGTTGGGACAACCAGCCTCGCCTAACGGCTAGATTTGGTCTCAGCGTGTTGTAAGGTCGAGGTCTGGGT
>BPLS01025643.1:0-12289 GCA_019656275.1 Rhododendron kiyosumense
TATATATATATATAGGCCTCCAAAGACGCCAAGACCGCCATGCCCGCCAAGACTGCCTAAGCGGCCGCCAAACACTGCCAAATCTCTCTGAGCGCCAAATCAATTGCCAAGGGCTTTGGCGTGGCGGCATGGCACCTCCAAGCGCCTAGGCGGCCGCCATTTAGAACAGAGTCGAACGGTCATAACTTTATCATTCGAAATCTATTTGGGACAAACTTTATATCGATATTGGTGTACTGGAAGTCTACTTTCTAATGGTGGTGGTTTCATGACCCAACCCTGATTCTATAAAATGCTACAGTCATTTAAAGACAGGCTGGTTGTAGGATGCCTTGTCATTTTTGGAGTTTTGTTGTGTTTGAATTTCATGTGTGTTTTGGTTTATTTCTAGGCCTATGAGATGGACATACTTGCATTCTTTGGGCATTGTTTAGTTCCTTATTAGTTTTATATTTTTGTGTTGATCGTTCGTTGAACTCATTCCTAATACGATTAAGCGTGTGGCTAGGTAACGAGCTGAGTAATCGGGAGGTGCCAAAACCGTAATTTGGCATACTTTGGTCGACTCACATGTGAGTGTGTTTGATATCTTATATCTTCAATAAGATGTTAATATGTTGGTTGTGTACTATGCTATTGTTGGTTGAGTTATTGATGTGCATGATTGGTGTATGTTGATTGTACTCGTATAAGATTTGTGGAGTGAGTCACATTTTGTCGTGGGCCGTGCCGTTCTATTTACGGTGAATGAGAGTTTGGTGTGCGGAACACAATACCTTGGGTACATGGGATGTGGCAGATGTCTTGCAAACTAAAGTGTAAGACATCCTTTACAAAATGAGTCGATAATATGTACAAGACAATTCACTGCCACTGACAATAATGGTTACGGCAACAATTTGCATCTCGACTTGTGTCCGAAAAATGTGTTCCTAGACTTTTCGATTGTCAAAAGAGTTAGAGGGGACTGTAATTTCGATAATCATGGAGAAAATCTTAATCTCATCTCCTTATGAATTCTATCCATCTACCACTGTTCACTTTGTAAAGCTCCTTAAAAAACCATGGCCGAAAAGCCAAACTCTCACATCACCTTCGTTGACTTTTATAGTTGTCTTCAATTTTGCAATGGTCCCTCTGTCAATCGTAGAGCCGCCTTACTTCAACCGTCGTCTTGTTCTCTCGTCCAACAACAACAGGCAAGGATAACTCACTTATTGAAGGCGGAGGCCACTGTGCTTCTCCTCCACAACTTCAGGTACAATCCTCTACTGAGCTGCTCTATTTTGTTGCAAATATCTTCTTCTTTCCCCTGATATTTTCGTGGGGAGGGAGGGAGGGAGGGAGGGAGGGAGGAGGAGGAAACTGTGGTTTGCGCTTTACGAAATTATTCAAGGTGCCTAGAAAGCTTTTAAAATTCTGGTATTTTTACTGAAGGTTCATTAATGTGTCTATTGTATCGTGTAGAATTGTCAGAATTTTCTGAGAAGGGTGGAAAATGATAAAAATCATAAACCTAGCTGTGGTCAGGTTCCTGTTTTTGAGCAGACAGCTTGCTAAGCTGTGGTTTTCATCACTTTTTTTTTTTTATAGTTTAACAATCCTTCTGATTATAGGTCCTTATGGGTGTTAAATATTGATAAGTTGGTGATGTTTTGGCGCTGGAATTACGGAAAAGTATTTCAGGGATAAACTTTGATGTGCGATACTGGTGTGTACCAAATTTGGGGTTTATTAGATGCATAGTCTAAGTTTGGCAGATTTTACAAGTTGGAGTGACCTTGCTGAGTTTTGTATATGCTGCATAACACATTTTCGGGAAATGATGCATATTCTAAGTTTGGCGGATTTCACATCCATTCTTTCATCATCCTTTCTGACCTGCAACAACTTCTAAGGCTATTTCTAAATAAAACATCATTTCTAATGCACCATATTAACATGAGGACTGACTCCCCTATTACTTCTTTATGAGGAGCCTTCTTAAGGCAAACAGAAAACCATTCCACAAAGGATACAGGGGAGCCCACTTCAAAGTCGAAACCCACACTGGAAAAACACATGTTCAATTGTCTCTGGCATCTCTGTACATAGTGGACAACTTGGATTGATATCAATCTTCCTTCTCAACAGAGCATCCTTAACCATCAAAATGTGATGTATCACCTTCCACATGAATAGCGGAAACTTCTGATGAAGACCTAAACCCCAACCTTTACCCCACAAATCAAAGCAAAACATCTCATTCCTCAACGCAACCTCTCTTTTAGTAGTTGCTGTTTACTCTTGCTAACAAGTAACAAGGTGTTCCCACACCTTGGGATGTTAGAGGATCTTGCAAAAAGTCTTCAACTTGGCCCATATGAACCTGAAAATGTAGGGATAATTGTCTTCGCAACCCCACCAGTACCTACTATTCTTCATTTTTGCTCAATAACGAGAACCTACGTAGCACGAATGCGGACACGAACACAACATGACACCGACACCCCGACACCCAAATTTTCAAAAAATGGGGGACACGACACGTTATATATATATATATATATATATATATATATATATATATATATATATATAATTAAAAAATATTCAAATAAGATAAAAGTTTAATAATATTATAACGAGATAGCCCTAAAATTGATCAAATAGAGAGAAAGAAGGCGATAACACATTCAAACAAAGAGAGTGTCCCAAAAATACACTTGCAGGGAGTGCCGTTAATAAAAAAGGGTGTGGCAAAATCATTTCCCTTAGTTTACTGTGCTTATAAATATCTATACACGTGTACATATATACAAATAATGCATATATTTATCTATAGGGTTAAAGTTAATAAAACTAACATGTAATAGATTAAATTATAGTGACATAATTTTTAGAAAGAATGGAATAATAATATAAAAAAAATTCAGAAAAAAATATAGAGCCAAAATTAGGATCGTTACACTCTCACTCTCTCGTTGATCTCTGTTAGTTGTTGAAAATTCTTGGCGGCAATGGAGGGGCTTTAGTGAGGGATGACGGGTGTGGTGGAACTGGTGGGAGGGAGGGAGGAAGGAAGATGGGTGGCTATGGTGGAACCGGTGGGAGGGAGGGAGGAAGATGGCTGAGTAGTGTTTAGTAATCTTAAGAGTATTTTTGTCCATTATTTTAATGGCATTTTTGTCCGAAAGTAGTTTATTTTAAAATAGGCTACATACTAAAATTCGCAGTTGCAAATAGTCGGACCCTTGTGGTATGAATGCGATCTGCTGATTAGAGAGATGTGGTAAAAACTCCAACTGTGGTTTTCTTTTTTCCCTAATATGCAAATTCTACAGGTATACGGCCATTTCTCAAATTAAAATTTGGCAGCTCAAGAGGCTGAGCGCAAACCATATGTGTTGGGCTGGTACGGGAGGGCGGCCTATCACATGTAAGCCCGATTGCTAGGAATAGGATTTGTGAAGCTGAGCCAGGCTGGAGGGGGTCGAAGAAGGTCATGTACCTACTAGGCTGAGCTTATTTATATCACTATATATAAAGATCAAAATTACACCTTTAGAGCATCTCCAGTAAAATAGCTAAAGTTAGATTGCTAAATGAAAGGTTTTTTTTTTTTTTTTTTTGTAAAAATGAGACCCACTTATTCATATAAGTAGCCATTAGTTGCTTACCATAAAAAAAAAGTAGTCATTAGTTTGTTGAGTGAATGGTAATCTCAATGGACAAGTTAGTTTTGTTTTATAAAATCCAAAAAAAAAAAAGAATTAGCAATGAAAAGGCCGTTGCTTTGTTGCGACAACTCTTCGAAACCTCACCATTTATCCCAAAAAAATTAAAAATAGTAGTTTTTTTTCAATGTAAAAATTGAGCCCACAAAATTTAATGAGTGCATAAATAGGTGGCCAAATCTATAAGGTGAGTTATTGAGTGATAGGCTAATGACCTAACTTATCTAGTCCATTGGAGCTGATTTTTGCACATTCACTAGCTAAATTTTTAGTCATTCATATTATTGAGTGTTTTATAGGGTCCATTGAAAATGATTTTCGAAGGTACACCGTTACTATTTTTTTCTAAAAAGAGCTTTGTAGAGAGTGCCTATCGGCTGACTCTGGGCCACTGGCCGGTTAGGCACTAGCGATGTTTTGTCTAAGCTTCGTCAGACAAGACATCAATATTAATAATAACCCCACCAAGGGTTTTTTTTAGGACAACCAAGTGCAAATGGACTCAGGGGGGCTGCTCTCCCCAAGGGGGAGAGCAGCGTGCTGCTGTCCTGTTTTTCGGGCCCATCCCGGTCTCGCTCCGATAATCCGAATCGTTCACTTTGTAGAGCTCGTCGAGTAGAACAACTATGCAAAAAATCAGCTTAATTGGATATCATTAAGTGCCTGATCGGAGTCTTTTTACTTTGAAAAGAATGGATCCGAAATACTGGATCAAATCCATTATACCCATGGACCAAGAGTTATATAGGCTCCGATCAAGCACTTAATGATATCCAATTAAGCTGATTTTTTGCATAGTTGTTCTACTCGACGAGCTCTACAAAGTGAACGATTCGGATCATCGGAGCGAGACCGGGGTGGACCCCAAAAACGGGGGAGCAGCACGCTGCTGTCCCCTTGGGGACAGCAGCCCCCCTGAGTCCAGTGCAAATTATGTTGATGAAAAATACTGATACAAGTTACACGACCCATAGGCCTAATGAAGAAAAGATACAAAAACCAAAAACAAACTAATGGTAATGGAAACAAGACTCGCCGGAATTTCAATCTTCAAAGCTGCTCATTTTGTCTGAATTTCACAGGAGCTTTCGCCAGAATGTCCACTGAACGGTTTTATGAGGAACCACCCACAATAGTACCGAGAAGGAGACTATTGAAGGGGTAGTTTGCCCAAAAATCTATGAAGGAAACAAGAGGAAAAGTATGATCTCGACCAAAGACCCCACCAAGGGTTGATGGTCGAAAATTCTGTACATCAAAGTCAAGAGTGGAATACACGTTTTGTTTTTTCTTGGATAATGAAAGGAGTAGCTTCGGTACAGATCACAAAGGGAACAAGAGTTAGGTTTCGGTGAGGGATCCCTCATTTTATTAAAATGCGAGACTCTCATTCCCGATTGAATTTCGATGATCCGAGCCGCTCAAAGTGATCAGAACGTGATTTTAAAGGTACCCGCAAGAAATCAGCCAAAAAAAATGACCGGAAACAATATGACTACATGCCTAAAGTTCAAAGTCTTCCATTTGATAGTGGGAAGAAAGTCTTGAACTGGGGACCGTGTTAATTAATTGTCCCCTGACAACATGGGTCTGAGCATCCATTTCGATAATGAATGGGTCAAATTTCATCTCGGTTGAACAGATTTCAGCCATTCATTAACGAGATAATCAAATCTAAACTGTCCATTGCCAACGGCCCGGATGGTGACAACACCCATGTTCTCTTTTTGGACAAGTGAGATTATAACGCTATCACCACCACCAAAAAGAAAGTCCTAGTGGGAACGGTTTTTTTTTAAACTTGGATCTTAACAAACCAAGTCGCCGGTGTCATCAGTAAGCTTCTAGAGGAGATTTTTAAAATAGAGATACGTAATACAGATGGTCTATGCATGGCAGCTTCATTAGTCAAAGAGGGAAAGTGATAAGTACTTTTCTCTGACCAAGGGAAAGTAATTCTATCAGTTTAAGCAATGATAAGTCGAGATAATTTTATAATAGGTTTTTTAGTAGTATGTTTTTATTCTTCAAACTATCATCTATTTGACTTGCAAAAAAAAAAAAACCTATCACCTATTTTTTATTTGTCCTTAAACTAACTAATTAGATTGAATGGGTGAAATTTGGATGGTTTAAAGAAGAAATGAGTGGTTTTGGTAGTACGAGGACAAAGTAGAAAAATGATTGATAGTTTGGGGGATAAAAACATAAAAATTTCTTTTATAATCCGAGGACTATTTGATAAATGTATCACGGAGATGACATGTGTGTGGAGATTAGTCAAGATAAAATCCAAGATGCCTTTACCAGGAAAAATATAAATAATGACCCTGGAACAGTCACATCAATCCACCCACAAATTAGATGTAGTATATTTATAAGTTAATTAATTACATACAAGAAACGGAGATTAGACAAGTCAATTACCGAGAAACCAAGTTAACTCAGTTGGTTGTCTTATTTTTCACCAGTGGAGGTCGAAATTCGAGTCCCATGAAAGGCGGGTTCGGGGTTCAGGGCTATGGACAGTATATAAATTTTCTATTGACTAACATACTAACACCACTGCGCTGATGTACAAAGTGTGACGGAAAAAATAAAAAAGACATACTAACAACCCATACTAACTGCACTGATGTATAAAGTGTGACAAAAAAATAAAAAATAAAAAGTCCACCTTTTGTCGCTCACTATATATGTCCCTATCTTTCCACTTGAAAGAGGAAAATAAATAGAGTGCACCCAGAAAATCAAACCACCAACACAGACCTTTTCACAATGCCAAACTTATTCAACTACCTTGCTCTGGCTCTCTCAGCCGTTCTGGTGGTTTTCCCACCTCCCTCCACCGCTCAACCACCCCAAAATCCTGAAGTCGAAGCGCTTCTCCAGTGGAAACAAAGCCTACGTAACCAAACAATCGTCAGCTCGTGGATTTTCAACCAAACAAATGGCAACTCTTCAGCTTCAAGCCCATGCAACTGGCGTGGAATTTCATGCAACGCTGAAGGAAATGTAACCGAACTGAACCTTGCCTACGCGGGATTACAAGGTACTCTTGATCATTTAAACTTCTCATATTTTCCCCTCCTCCTCCGTCTTGACCTCAAATACAATCGACTCACCGGTACCATACCCACCAACATCGGCCTACTATCGAACCTCGTGTATCTTGATCTCTCCACCAACTCTTTCTCGGGCACAATCCCTCTCTCTATCGCGAATCTCACCAAGGTTGTTGAGTTGGATTTTGGGCGAAACGCAATAACAGGGCATCTGGACCCACGGTTATTTCCTAACCGCGGGTCAAGTCAGGCTAAAACCGGCTTGCTTAGCCTCCAAAGGCTGCTCTTCCAAAGTACTTTGCTCAGTGGTCCCCTTCCGCCAGAGATAGGTAATTTGGAAGATTTGACAATCTTGGCTTTAGATAAGAGCAGATTTTCTGGCCCAATTCCTCAGTCTTTGGGTAATTTGAGTAAGATAACTACCCTGTATCTTAGCGAAAACCAATTCTCTGGCCAGATTCCTAAGAATTTCGGCTCCTTGACCAAGTTAACCAAGTTGAACTTGTTGTCGAACAGCTTATCTGGTCCAGTACCGGAAGAAATCGGAAATCTTTCATCATTGGTAGTTTTTCATCTACTTTATAACAACTTGAGTGGTCAATTACCTCCACAAGTGTGTCGAGGTGGAGTGCTAGCGAATTTCACCGCGGGGTACAACAATTTCACTGGTCCGATCCCGGTGAGCCTCAAAAACTGCACATCCTTGTACAGACTCCGGCTTGAGTATAACCATCTAACAGGAAATCTTGACCAAGATTTCGGAGGGTACCCGAACCTCACTTACATCGATTTGAGCAACAACAATTTGCAAGGCAAAATTTTATCCACATGGGGAGAATGCAATAACTTGACACGGCTGAGTCTTGGTGGGAATTCTATTGGAGGTGAAATCCCGGTGGAAATTTCCCAGTTGAACCAGCTAGTAGTGCTTGACCTTTCCTCCAACAAGATAACCGGGAAAATTCCGGCACAAGTTGGAAAACTGTCGAAACTATTGTCGTTAAACTTGAGTGACAACAGAATTTCTGGACAAATACCGTTCGAGATCGGGGGACTGCCCAATTTGGATTCTCTTGATCTCTCCATGAACATGCTAAGCGGACCAATTCCGGGTCAAATTGGAGACATCTCAAGATTGCTGTTTCTAAGCCTGAGTAAAAACCAATTGAATGGGAACATTCCCTATCAGATTGGTAATCTTGGAACTTTACAAAGACTGCTTGATCTTAGTTCCAACTCACTCACCGGAGCGATTTCGCCTCAACTTGGGAAGCTGATTAGCCTAGAAGCTTTAAACCTCTCCCACAACTCTCTCTCCGGTTCTATACCGGATTCGTTTAGTGGAATGCTCAGCTTGTCAACGATCGATTTGTCGTTCAATGAATTGGAGGGTCCTCTGCCTGACTCCAAGGTTTTCAATAAGTCTCCGCCAGAAGCGTTTTCTCATAACAAGAACCTATGCGGTGATCCAAACCAAGGTTTGACACCATGTAACGACTCGGTGTCTGGGGGTGGAGGTAAGGAAAACAAAGGAAACTCGCGGTTGATCATTATCGCAGTTTCTGCCTCGTTAGGCTTGTTGTTTCTCTTGCTTCTGCTTGTTGGGGCCATCGCGCTTCACCGAAAAAGCAACCGGAGAAGCCAGAAAGAAGATGTGGTAAAGGGAGAAAACATCTTTTCGATCCAGAATTTCTGTGGAAGAATTTCGTATGTAGATATTGTCCGTGCTACAGACAATTTCGATGATGCATACTGCATTGGACAGGGAGGATCGGCCAGAGTCTACAAAGTTAACTTACCAAGTGGGCAGGTACTTTTGGAAGTTTTTCTAAGTTCAGAACTTTTGGTTTACTACTTTCGATTGATAACTTTCTTATGTTCTGTGTGAATCCTAAACAGGTAGTAGCAGCTAAAAAGCTATTCATGAATGAAAGTTCAGAGATTGGGGAGATCAAGTGTTTTGCGAATGAGGTAGCAACGCTGATGGAAATAAGGCACCGGAACATCGTGAAATTCTACGGCTTCTGCTACCACGAAAAGCACACTTTTTTGGTTTGCGAGTACATGGAGAGGGGAAGCTTGGCGGATGTTTTGAGGAGAGAGAAACATGCCAAGGAGTTGGACTGGAGTAAGAGAGTGAATGTCGTTAAAGGGGTGGCTCACGCTTTATCTTACTTGCATCATAACTGCGCGCCTCCCATAATTCATCGGGATGTATCGAGCAAGAATGTTCTGTTGGACTCGGAAATGGAGGCTCATGTCTCAGATTTTGGCACGGCAAAGTTTTTGAAGCCCGATTCTTTAAATTGGACCGCCGTTGTAGGCACGTTCGGATACATTGCTCCAGGTAACATTAATTAGTGCTCGAAAGGCCTTCCTTCATTTGGTTGGCTAGTTTGATTCGTCAGTGAGAACTAACATGTGACATTGTTGGTGTGTTTTTTTTCCCTTGGCATGGCCAGAATTATCGTACACAATGGTAGTGACAGAGAAGTGCGACGTGTACAGCTTTGGTGTTTTGACACTAGAGATATTGATGGGATCGCATCCGGGAGAACTCAGTTCGAACCTATACTCATCCGTTGACAACGAACGCGTACAATTGGCAGATGTCTTGGATCCTCGTCTTCCGCATCCTGCTAGTCAAAAGCTACAAGACGAACTGGATTCCATTTTGAATCTAGCAGTCTGGTGCTTGCGCGTCGAACCACATTCTAGGCCTACCATGCACGATGCATCTCAGGTGCTTGAGATGAACACCGGAGCTGGCAGAGAGAGTCCAGAGTTGGTTAAATCTGTTAGAGAGGGTGTTGATGAGCTGCCCATGCTCAGTTAGTAAGTTGGACATTTCTCTCTCTCGTTCTCTCTTTAGGCCGTGTAATCAGGGTTAGAGCCATGTTAAGGAGCAGAGGACTTCACGATGAAAGGAAAATGTTACTTTAGTTGTCTCTGGGGCTACTTCCCTACTATTAGTGGTGTCAAATATGTGTAATATAACCGAAATCCTTAGGCATCTCCAACATTGTCTTGCCTTATCAAAGCTCGCTGGTGTATCCTTTGGCTCTTTGGTGTATCCATTAGGACTTCATCATGTATCGTAGCCAATGACCTGGGGACTTGCAGAACTGTATGCATTGTGGATGATTGTTTGAAAGAGGTGTGATATACAAATTCCAGTCTCGTATTTTTCTAATGTACTTTGAAGATTGGTTTTCAGCTTCTTTGAAGATTGGTTTCAATTTGGAAATTGATTCACGATAGCTTGTGGAGGTGATTTCGTTGGAGGATCGTATCTGTTTTTCCTTGAATCAAGTTTTTAGCCGAATTGTGATCTCGAAAACATTGACTTGAGATCCTCAGTCCTTCCGAAAATCCGTACCTTAGTAACAAATTCACCTCCCATTTTTTTGATGCACAAACACGCTGCAGTCCAGTTTATTCAGCACAAATCAAGAAGATCGGTTGTCCAAAACTATTCAGCAAGGAGAAGGTCGGTTGTCCAAAACTAATCAACAAGGAAGGAGTGGAGAAGTCTCGTGCTATTAACTGATGGAACTATTCTCGAAAAACCTCCCTCAAGTTGTCACATGTAGCCACTTTCTAGTTCTATCTTCACGAATAGGCCATACCACATAGAAAATTTTATATCTAACCCGAAATTAATTGATAATGATTCGAGAGGTCCTTCATGTTATTAAGTGATTTTTCAGTTCATATCCGATCATCATGAGACCGTACACGAACTTTTTCTACAAAAACTATTTTGTCACTCTCTCTCTCTCTCTCTCTCTCTCTCTCTCTCTCTCTCTCTCTCTCTCTCTCTCATATTTTAGGAGAATGTTAGCATTTGATGATAGAGTTATGGGGGGAAGGGGTGAGGGTGAGACTTGAACCCTAGATCTCATGCATTAGGGGTATAATGCTGGGCCAATTGCGCCCAAACACCCCACATGGGTAAGACTCTCTATTTAAAGCCTCAAGATGCATCAAATATTATCCGATCAGGTGGTCACCGATATCCGATGTTCTCTGACTTCGGTGACAATAATGGAATTAGTGAGACGTGAAATCCTAATGGTTCAGATTGACTACTGTAAAAGTTGAGTTGGTAATGACCTTTTAATTCTATATGTTCAATGCAATTGTTAACAAACTAAGTCTTGTGATGTACTTGAACATACGGGAGCCATTGACCGCAACCCAATTACGATGATCCAAACCGTTGATTTTGTTTTTCATGTTGATTATATCATTTCCGTAAAAAAAAATATATCTCGATCGGGTTTACAAAGCTTCTTTATCGAGACACAATTTCATTAACATATATAATGGGTTTTTTTTGTCTTTTTTTTTTATCAGCGGGGTTTTTTCTGTCTGATCAAGTGTTTAGTGCTACCAGATTAACTTCATTCGTCGCAGGAATGATGAACTCCGTAATATGTAAAAGATAGACAATTTAGATCAAAAAATAGAAACTCTAGAGGGGTCGGGATGCATCTAAAATTTTGCCTTAGTCGAAATAAGCAATATTCTCATTAGATGCATTTTTCGGGGTTGTGGTAGTAGTGCTTGGAGATGATCCTGTAAAATACAAATATAAAAACTACGAAAATAAAGCTTTTGACAAGTTAGTGGAACAAAAATAGGGCATAAAATAAAATAAAATAAAATAAATCTCAATGGGAGCATAAACATATAGTTATATATTAAATATTATCAAAAACAGAGTGAAAATGATGTTTGGTGTAGTAGTCGGGGAAGGTATGCGTGGGCTCATGGTGATCGAAATGTCTGGAGTTCAAAACTCGACAGTAGCAGGAAATGGGCTCTTGTGCGATACTTTTTGGTAAAAAATGTGCTATACCATCACTTCCAAAGCCGGGGGAAAAAGCGCCGGTAAACATAAATTTATACCAATGTCCACAAAAAGCGTTGGTATAGACTTAGGGTTTGTTTGATAACCTAAATTCAGCACTTAATACTGAATCAATTAAGTAATAAGTGATTCAATAGGTTTGATAACCACATTTTACATTGCTTAACTCCAACTTATTAAAAAGATATCACCATTATACCTATCACATCAACTTTTTCTTCCACTTTCCTTACTTACCCATCATTATTATACTTTTACTCACTTACTTTTCAAATGGAATCTACTTTTAGGGACAAAATAGACAATTCACCAACTTTTACCCACTAATTTTAAAAAATGTATACTTATTAAGGGACAGCCCAAAATGAAATACCGGACTATAAATAAGGGACGGAGGGAGTACCATTTAAAATATAGGCCAAAAAGTTGAAAAAAATTAAGTAACGCACATTTTTGTATACTTACATTCAACTGTCATATCACCACCACAACCACTCCCACCCACACTGCCACCACTCCACCACTACCACCACCTCCACTTTCATCCCACTCACTTTTTATGCTTATGTTTTCATCCCTTCAAAGCATGAATTACCCCTACTACCCTTTTACTATATATATATATATATATA
>BPLS01025643.1:27289-39850 GCA_019656275.1 Rhododendron kiyosumense
TTTTCTTTTCTTTTTCATTTTTTGAACAACTTTTGTACAGAAGTTGACAGCAAACTGAAATTTGAAGGTTTTTTTTTTTATTTATTTAAAATTTGCACCACTGTATTGAAGGGGAAAGTGGGGAATTTGGGAGGTTTGACTATAATACCCTTGTCTTTAACGGCAATAGCTAACGGAGTTAGTTCAAGGGACCATTTAAACACGCATTGTAAACGTTAGGGATGCAATAGACACGATTTGTACATTGGGGACCAAATCGACATTTCGGAAATACTTTGGGGACCATCCGTAGAAAAAAGCCTTTTTTATTCAGAAGACTTATATATATGGAGTATGGATTAGGCCAACTTTGAAAAGATCTTCTCCACAAGTTCGTTTTTCAAAAAAATAATAACAATAATGTTATCCACAAGCTCATGATTAATCCCCCAAGTTAATTAGTGATTAATTTGAATGGAGTACTAGTAACTACAGGAGGGCCGGAAAAGGTAAAAGAAAGTTTTACATAATGTTGAGCACTTTTCGTGTTTAGCGAAAATCCTCAAGGCGTGCAGTGTGAATGCGGGCTAATTAATTCCTGCAACCGCCACTGAATATAGGGTATTTCTCCTTTTAGTGTCAAAATTGGCTAGGACTAGCATCCATTTTCTACCAATTCAATTGTCTTCAGTCCTAACAAGACTTGGACTTTTTGATGGTTCAACGCCGCCGGAGTGGAATCGATGACAAGATATCCAGCCATAGAGAATCTCCAACCCATATCTCACTCTTTCTTCATTTTGGATAATCAAAAAGACATAATTTGTTTATAAAGGGTACTGTTCGGAGCATGACACTTATTACACACACTCTCTAATATTCCCAATTCTCCAAGATTTTTCAAATACACATTCATTTCTTTTTAAACCACAAGTTTCCCTCCAAATCTGTAGTTTTTTATTGGGATAGATTTCGATATATCAAAGATGGTCACACTCTGAAGCTATATTTTTTTTTTCTCAGCAAAATGAAAATATTATTAGCTCGAAGAGGGTACATCGAGAAAGAAACTCGCTAAGCGCATACACTTACAAACAAGGGAATAGAACACCAAAGACAAGAGAAAATAAAATAAAGGGCTGTGCAACAAAAAATTGGACTGCAAATCCCCTTCCAAAACAACTACACCTTCACCTTTCTCATGCTGTCAAGATAACCCTTAAAATCATCCACTGAATGCATCTTGATATCGAACTTCGCCTTAACCCACATAGCTACCCTGGTTTTGATTACCTCCCCAAGATCGTCCATCTGCCATGACGCATTATTAATTGAAGACAATGTCATTCCTTACCAACCATAACGATCAAGTGGTGGCATGGAAAGTTGTTTCCCATATAAACTTCTCCAGATTTTTGAATCCCAAACCCAGTCAACAAGTGAACAAATCTAATAGGGTAGCAGGACACACCCAATAGACATGTCACCAATCCAAAATCAAAGACCAAACGTCCCAAGAAAATTGGCAATGTAAGAATAGGTAGTCATTCTGAAGCTATATTGTGGGTACCTTTTGAACGGTATCATTTTTCAGACATCGATCGAATCTATAGGTATATTGAGCTATTTGCAATTTACATAAATCCATTTTGTGAGAAAGTTTCCATGTATGGAACTCAAATTTCAGTCTCCATTTTGAAGGCCCAAAATGGTTATGATTTGGGGATTGGGAGACCCTGCCAAGCAGGGGTGCTTGGTAGGGGTGCCGAGCGCATCTCGGCCATCCAATAGTGTTTTGGATAGCCCGGATGCAAAGGTACCGAATGGATTATAAAAAAAAAGGAAAGGAAAAGGAAAAGATGTTTTGATACGGGCTGCCGATTTTGAGATGAACGGCCGGATTGACCGCTTGACACCTGCTTGGCAGAGGTGCTGCTAGGCAGGGTCCCCGGGTCCATGAGTTGGAGCCTTTCAATTCTCTATTTTGTCACATCAATTCGCTCTGTTGGAGTTTTGGTCCTTTGTCGATGGTTTGGAGACGCTCTTAGATTTTCGCATGCGTACATTGGGATCCTTAATTACTTGCATGTGTGATTACTTGACCTTAGATATGTGCAAACTCGATCATTCAAATCCGCGGTATCCACCTACTCTAGAGTTACTTAATTCAACCCACTTATAGTATCTCTAAGGAAGGTAGTATAATTTTGTGTCACTAGACCAAACCCCTTGGAGTTAAGGGTCTCCATTGTTCTGTTCAGCCTATATATTGTTGATCTTTCTTGAGCTCACTTCGATGATTAAGATTGTTGATTTCTTAAGTTTAGTTGAGAAAATTAACCACCTTGAAAATAATGCAGACCAAATATTATTTAATGTGCTTTTGGAGTTAACACGTTTGTTAAGAAGTTTAAGTTTCCGATGTAGCTAACATTGCAATATTTTTCTTCAAGTTAATTAGAGATGTTTTGACATTTTACAATATCCAATCAATATAATTTTTGCCGTGCCTTAAGTACTAGACCAAACAAGGTCCTAAACATGAGTGATCCTGATTATTAAAGTGCATCCGAGAAGGGCCACAAATGGACGGAATGGGCCGTCCCGTCCCTTTGAGAGACTGAAGAGAGTCTCTTCTATTTTTACATCGTCCAAGCGCCCACTTTCGTTGAAATTTTAATTTTAAACTATAAAAAAAGAAGAGAGGTTATTTCATTCAATATACATGAGTTATATCAGTCATAGTGAGACGCGACTCATCAAAATGGGAAAATACAAAGAGTAAAAGAAGATTTTTTGATCTGCAAGAGTCAAAACAGATGACCATCTTAGTTTTGCTCTAGCTTTAATTGTTTAAGTCTGTGTTACATGATTAAAAATTTGCAGAAGTGAGATAAAATGCATTGTATTTTAAGTGTTTATAATAAGGCTTAGTTTGGGGTAATGTTAAATTGTTTGTTATGCTATGAAACATAATCGTGATACTTCTATGGATGATAGGCACCTTTTGCATTTTGGGACAGTGACGGCTGTAAGAATTCTTCTAAGGATGGTCGTTAAGAAAACTTGGTGATAAACCCGTTGAGACAAACACTATTTCATTAAAGAATTCTACCCAAATCTCAACTCGGAAAATACTGTAAATCCAACCTCCCATTGGCACTTATAACCTTATTTTGGTAGACCGGTCTTGGCCTATATGGCTCCGTTCAGTTGTCGAGAAAGTTGTGTGGGAAATTGATTCCCAGAAAAAGTGAAGTGAGGTGAAGTAAAAGAAAAAGAAAATCATTTTCCTGTGAGTGTTCATTTGATAAAAGAATTTTGCAAAAAAATTTAAGGTTTAATTGTTCATTTGTCAGGAAAAAGAAACTTTCGGGAAAATTTTGTGAGTGTTCACTCATTTTCCTTTTCCCGCGACGCAAAATCTTGTGTTTTTTGCAGGATCACTTTTGCAAAAAAGTAATTCCTGCAGGAAAACTTAAATTGGTAAGTTCTAGAATTTTCCTGCCAACTAAACACTAGGAAAGTTATGGAAAAATTAATTTTCTCATCCTTTCCTGGCAACTGAACGGGGCCTATATGTTTTAAGCAAGCTTATTGTCAATTCACTTTTCTAATACGTATGGCCACCCTTTGTATAATGTTGCGCCGCTTCTGTCTCGGGACCTACATTAATATTGAGGAGCGATATTTGGTTGGCATCTTGCCACACTTTTAATCTCTGCTCTTATTTTAATTTCGAGATTAATAAAATTCTCTTTCGTTGTTAAAAAAAATTAAATAAAGTAACATCAAAATCAGTTGAAGTACTATCAACCCCAATGGTGGAATTGGACTAAACCATACTTCCCGACATATGATTTCGGTTGGTATCTTGCCAACTTGTAATCGCTCTTGGGTCTCGAGTGCCATATGATCATCATGGGATGGGGTGCCAACAAAGTTGAGATGTCATCCTTTTGTCGTGATGTCTCTCTTTTGTCCCATTTAATCATTGTAACCATTTACATTTGATTAATTAAAAAATTTTCCTGTTCAAAAAAAAAAAAAAAAACTTCCCGACAATTCTCAACAATATACACTCAACGTTATTCATACTTTTTATTTTTCTATAATCAATATAGGATAGTGTTGAAGAGAAGGAGGAGATTTGGGCCTAGTATGGATTGATTTGCCTGGAAGATTTGATGGGTTCCTATTAGGAAATTGGTTTCAATCTTTGGAGAGATTTACTCCTATGTGGGTGTGGATTGTTAATTGCCACATTAGGACTTGTCTTCTATGGTTTTTCCCTAACGTTTTAAATACAACTGATTGTATTAATCCATTATTCATTCATTGGAATAAAAGATCCATCCCTCCTCTCTTCCCCCGTGCAGTAGGCATACCGCCAAAGCACGTAATTCGTGTGTTCTTTATTATTATTTTTTTCAACATGGTATCAAAGCGGGTTGAATCTGCTTAAGTCTATTTGTTGTGGTTATCTTTTCTGTCATCAATGGGTGAATCTGATGGTAATCCTGGCTGGAAGCTAACCACAGTCCCATTGAATGGTGTCAACTATATTTCCTGGTCCCGATCTGCACTATTAGCTATTGGTGGCAAGCAAAAGTTGGGATTTATTGACGGACAAAGTATTTGCCCTGCAAAAATAGATGGGAAGTATGCCGAGTGGATGGGTATTGATCGACTCATTAGCTCATGGATTTTCAATTCCATGGAACCAAGAATCGCTGATATTTAATTTTTACTTTCTCAGAATCAGCAAAAAGAATTATGGGATTCAGTTGCAGAGTTGTATGGAAATCAAAATAACGCTGCTCGTATCTTTGAACTGAAGCAAGAGATTGCAGCAGCAGATCAAGGTGATAAGACTTTTATTGAACATCTTGGGAGTCTTAAAAGGATGTGGGATGAACAAGACATGTATCGTCCATGGACTGCAGATGCAAAAACTCTTCAGAAACGTGCTGAAGAAGACAAAATTTTTTCGCTGCTCAGCAGTTTAAAACGGATTATGAGAATCTCAGGAGTAATATTCTCATGAATCCATCTCTTCCTTCTCTCTCCAGTGTGTGTTCTATCATTCAGCGAGAAGAAACACGCAAAAAAACCATGAACAATGATGTGAAGTTGAGTTCTGAAAGATCTGAATCAAGTGTTTTTTTGGCTGAAAAAGACGAGAAGAAAAAAACCTTCAGTACCAACAAAGGAAAAGGACAATGGAACAAGAACAAAGGGGAAACTTTTTATTGTGATCACTGTGAGAAAAAATGGCACACTAGGAATACTTGTTGGGTTCTACATCCTCATCCCAAGCCCAAGCCGAATGTTGATGGTGGTAATAAAAGAGAGCCAGTAGCAGTAGCAGACACATCAATCTCAATACAACACTTAAGCCATCTTCTCCAACAATTAAGTAAATCCACAGTATCACAACCAGATCCTTCTTCCTCCACTCACCTGTCAGGTAATCTTCAAACTTCCTCCAGTATAGATACTTGGATAATTGATTCTGGAGCCACCGATCATATGGCCAATAATTCCAAGTCTTTGTTCAATTTTTCTCCTAGTTCTATGAAACCTATTGTTTCTGTTGCTAATGGAACCAAGGTTCCAGTTTTGGGGTCTGGAAAAGTTAATTTGTTCTCAGGTTGCCCAAGTTCAAATGCTCTCTTTGTTCCATCATTTCCAGCTCAACTTCTTTCGGTTGGAAGAATAACAAACTCACTAAATTGTAATGTTATTTTCTCTCCTACTGCTGTTACCTTTCAGGATCGAATGTCGGGGAAGAAGATTGGTGAGGGAGTTTATTCTCATGGTCTCTATTTGTTCCAACCATCGAGCACAGCATGTCACACAAGTAGTCAATTAGAGAGTAATGTTTTGCATCAACGGCTTGGGCATCCATCCAAGCGTGTCTTATCTAGTCTTTTTCCGTCATTGTCTATTGAGTCCACCATTTGTGATGTTTGCCAATTTGCTAAACAATCTCGTCTACCTTTCGGTATTTCTGAGTCTCTGTCGGTTGAACCTTTTGAGTTAATTCATTCAGATGTGTGGACTTCACCTATTCATTCTTACGATGGCTATAAGTATTTTGTGTTGTTTATTGATGATCACTCTCATGCTACGTGGCTGTATTTGTTGAAATCTAAGAATGAGGTTTGCTCAGTTTTTAAAGATTTTCACAACCTGGTGATAAACCAATATGGTGCAAAGGTCAAAACTTTTCGTTCGGATAATGGCACGGAGTTTGTCAAAGGCACTCTTCCTGACTTCTTACGTAGCCACGGAATTATTCTATAGACAAGTTGTGTGGGTACACCACAGCAAAATGGTGTTTCCGAAAGGAAAAATAGACATGTGTTGGATGTCACTAGGGCTCTTATGCTTCAAATGAATGTTCCCAAGAAGTATTGTTCTTGGGGTATTCTTCTACACAGAAAGGATATAAATGCTATGATCCCTCATCAAACAAAATATTTATTTCTCGTGATGTTCGATTTGATGAGTCTAAGCCTTTCTTCCAAGCCCCGAATGAGACAGGGAATTTGCCACAGGGGGAGGAATCGTTGTCTGATTTGATACCTCTCCCAACCACCAGCATTGATTTTATAGGGACTAAAGAGGGTGAACCAGAACAAGAGCAAAATAATAGGACTGAAACTGAACCTGTTTTGGCACAAACTGAGCCTGAACACTCTAATACTGCTCTTGATAATACAGTGCGACGCCGATCCAGTAGAGAATCACATCCTCCGTTAAGAATGAAAGATATTTTTACTTATCATGCTACATCTTATCCTATACATGCTCATGTGACGTATGATAATATTTTTTGTGCTCATGCTACTTTCTTAAGTGCTTTATCTAGTGTTAAGGAGCCAACCACATTTGAAGAAGCAAATTCTGAGCTAGTTTGGAAACAAGCTATGAAGGAGGAACTCCAAGCTCTAGATGCAAATAGAACTTGGAATATTGTCAAGCTGCCAACAGGAAAAAAGGCTGTGGGGAGTCGTTGGGTATACAAGATCAAGTATAATAATGATGGCACCATTGAAAGATACAAGGCAAGGTTAGTTGCAAGAGGATTTACTCAGACTTATGGAGTGGACTACACAGAAACTTTTGCTCCGGTTGCTAAAATGAATACTTTTCGAGTTCTCCTATCTCTAGCTGTCAACCATGGTTGGAAACTTTATCAGATGGATGTAAAAAATGCTTTCCTACATGGTGACCTAGAAGAGGAGGTTTATATGAGTATTCCTCCAGGATATCATTTAGCAAACAAGCCAGAACTTGCGTGCAAGTTAAACAAAGCTATATATGGGCTCAAGCAATCTCCGCGAGCTTGGTATGCTAAGCTCAGCCATGTATTGACAAAAATTGGGCTTCAACGAAGCAGTGCAGATCCTTCACTATTTTTTCAGAGAGGTACTGCTGGAACCACTATTGTTCTTGTGTATGTTGACGACATAGTAATTACCGGAGATGATCAAGGTGAAATTTCCAAACTCAAGGCTCTTCTTCACAAACAGTTTGCCATTAAAGATTTGGGAATTTTGAAGTATTTTTTGGGATTAGAAGTTGCTTATTCAAAAAAGGGTATTTTTCTGAATCAAAGAAAATATGTGTTGGATTCACTACAGGAAACAGGGAAAATGGGTGTTAAACCTGTTGATACACCTATTGAGAGTGGAGGAAAACTTGGGTTAGATGGTGAATTGCTAACTGATGCTAGCCAATTTCAGCGATTGGTTGGTAAGTTGATTTATCTCACCATTACGCGTCCCGATATTTCTTATGCTGTGAGCTTGGTTAGTCGTTTTATGCATGCTCCTACAGTCAACCACATGAAGGCTGTACATAGGATATTGCAATACTTGAAAGGTTCTCCTGGAAAAGGTATATGGATGAAACAAAATGGACACACCTTGATAAGTGCCTATACCGACGCCGACTGGGCTGGATGTCAAACTGATCGAAAATCCACAACGGGATATTGTACTTTTGTAGGTGGTAATTTGGTGACTTGGAAAAGTAAGAAACAAAATGTTGTAGCGCGTTCAAGCGCTGAAGCAGAATATAGAGCAATGGCATCCACAACTGGGGAAATTATTTGGCTTCGTGCATTGCTAAAAGATCTAGGATTCAGCTCACCTCACCCAACAAATATGTATTGCGACAATCAAGCAACGGTTCATATTGCTTCAAACCCTGTATTTCATGAGCGAATGAAACACATTGAGGTAGATTGTCATTTTGTTCGAGAAAATGTACAAGCAAAGATTATTTCCACTCCCTACGTTCGCAGTAGCCAACAATTGGCTGATGTATTAATTCACCAAAGGTCTTGCTGTAGCCAACTTTCAAGCGATTATATCCAAGTTGGGCTTAATTGACATCTTCGCACCAACTTGAGGGGGAGTGTTGAAGAGAAGGAGGAGATTTGGGCCTAGTATGGATTGATTTGCCTGGAAGATTTGATGGGTTCCTATTAGGAAATTGGTTTCAATCTTTGGAGAGATTTACTTCTATGTGGGTGTGGATTGTTGCCACATTAGGACTTGCCTTCTATGATTTTTCTCTAACGTTTTAAATACAACTGATTGTATTAATCCATTATTCATTCATTGGAATAAAAGATCCATCCCTCCTCTCTTCCCCCGTGCAATAGGCATACCGCCGAAGCACGTAATTCGTGTGTTCTTTATTATTTTTTGTTTCAACAGATAGTAATTTCAAAAAAGAAAAGGAATAGTTTGCAGTAAAGAGATACAAAATTCGAAAATCAGGTCATCTTCTACAGCAAGCACGCCAACCTCTTCGTCTTCTATTCGTGAGATAAAATCACTGAATTTAAACATTGGTGGGCCATGGTTTATCCAAAGTGCCCGAACCAGCGAGCTCCCTCTCCATCTTATGCAAGGATGGGATCGGGGGGTCTAGTAGTGGCGACCGCCACGACAAGAATTTAGAAAATGCAATTATTATATGTAAAAAAAAAATTATGCCCAATTTATATAGTCTCGCCACTACTAGATTTTTTTAGTATATATTTCGCCACTGCTAGGGTAAAATCCTGGTTCCGTCCTTGATCTTATGAACATCTGTTTGAACAAAAACAAAAGCTTAAAAATGTTTAATTCAAGTAAATTAACAAACAAAAAGCTCGGTTTATTTGTCATCCCTAGGTACACGTAAAAATGATCCGAACAGTCGGTTGTATGAAAACTAAAGTAAATAAACATGGTAAACTTGCAAGGATTTAGAGGGCTTGGATATTGTTGGACAAGTTCCCTGGCAGCCACCTCGAAAGCCAAGAGAATGATAAAGATGATCAAAAGGACTTGCACACCAACAAAAAGCTTTCTTAGACCCATTTTTTTAACCCTAAGGAAAACAGAAGTGCTACCAATTTGAACGGTACAAATTAAGGGGCGGGACTTGGATCCATTTTCTAGCAATACTTGGGACTTTTGGTTTTGGATGGTAGACGCCGACTGCAGGGTGCAACTGGTGAGCAGGTATCCAGTGCTAAGCTTTGGGGAAATTATTGGGTGATCATTGACCTATTCCCTCCACAGTCGATCATCTCATGCATGGTTGACCGGAATTTTCACTATGTTTGGATGATTGGAATTTTGACAATGTTTGAATGACCGGAATTTTATGTAGGAATAGAAATATGTTTGAATGACCAGAGTCAAATTCCTAACCAATTGGGGTTAGCACAGTTGGTTAGGACTCTTGCATCTCACTAGGAGGTCAGGAGTTCGAGTCTCCACACATGCGTTTGAGTGTTCTTTCTTTAGAAAGCTTTTCCTTTATTTCTTTCTTTGTCCCTGGAGTGTACTATGTACTTTATATATCTTATGTAAAATGATCTCTTTTATTGATTGACAAAAAAAAAAAATTCAAATTTCTAGAAATTTCTTGAGCAGGAATGGGAATATGATTAGTAGAAATTAAATTAATAGGAATACAATACCTAAAGTAATTTTGTTTCATTGTTTGGGTTAAGTCAGCAGTTTTACGTAGGAATAAATTATTTTAGAAATTTATCAAAGACAACATTCCTTTTTTTTCTTGATTGAGACAATAATCTAAGAATTCCATAGGTCCCGTTCAGTTGCCAGCAAAGGACATGAAAGGATAGAAAAATAAACTTTTTCATAGCTTTTGTAGTGTTTAGCTGCCAGGAAAGTAGTGAGACGGATGTTTTTGAGTTTTTCTGCAAGATTTACTTTCTTGCAAAAGTGATCCAACTAAAAGCATAGAATTTTGCGTCACGAAAAAACTTTTCTCAATTGTAGCTCCAAAATAATTGGCGGGTAAGGAAAAAAGAGAATGGTGCCAATACCAAAAACATGCTGCCAGAACATTTTGGCTTCGTGCCCATGAATATAGTTCTGTGAATTCTTCATCTTGGAATTCCAGTTAGTGTATTAAAAGTTTTTCTACTTCATATTTAAGGCTTTGTATTGAATAAAATATATTTTTTGTATGTGCTAATATTTTCTGTTTTGAGGAATTTTTGTAGGGAGGTGTTAGGTGTTTCTTTTTGGGAGTGGTGGTGTTTTGTCATTGTTGGCTTCTTTCCAACCACGGGTTGTTATTTTCCCGCTTCGGATCCTTGCGACACATGATTGTTGGAGTTTGTTGTTGCCTCTGTGGGTTAGCTCTTCTCCGGCTTAATGCCTTGTGTTTAGAGTCGTCCTTTAATCTTTGTAATTTGTTTTCGAAGATTAATAAATTCCTTTTTTGCCTTTCAAAAAAAATTTGAAATATGGTAGCTCATTATTTTGCTCTCAAAATTACTTTTATTTAAAACTAGTCATGGAAATAAAAATAAAGAAGTTTCTCAAAAGTGTCTTTTCTTGGTAAATGAACAACTAAACTTTAGTTTTTCTACAAAATTCTTTTGTCAAATGAATATTCATAGGAAATAGATTTTATTTTCCTTTACTTCACTTTTTCTGAAAATAACTTTATTGTACAACATTCCTGGTAACTAAACGGAACCATAAGGATATGATGGATCAGATTCTCACTAAATCTGGTATATAATATGATTCCTGGTTGGAAGTGTCAACATGAATCACAATTCTATTCCAGTACCTTCTAAATGTGAAAATCCTAAAAGTATGGCATCAAATTCTTATTGCCGTCACTTTCAAACGCCGAAATCATTGAAGTATAGCATCACATTGTCATTCTTTCTCAAGAGTTCTGCCATCCAAATTGAGCCTTACATGTATATTTGCTTTTTCTTTTGGATGACCTTTATGTATATGTATGCTTTGATTAAGGGTGACAAATTGAACCCAAACCTATTAAAAAACACAAATCCATCCACTAAAAAATAAACCCAACCCAACTCATTTACTAATTGGATCAGAATGGGTCTAATCTATCTAACCCATTTATTAATTGGGTCTTAATGGGTTTATTTAAATGACCCAATAAATCAAGCATATAACCCATCAAAGAAAAATCCTTTTATCCTCGATCTCCTCCTGATTCTGCACCGAATCGTCTCGCGTCTCGACCTCTCTCGCCGAATCGTCTCAGGTACGTCTCTCTCTCTCTCTATCTCCCATCTGTGTTTCGTAGCTCTCTCTCAACTAAGAATTTCCCGGTAGACCAACCTATTGCAAAAGCTCGTTGTTCCTAAAACAACCTATTGCACTCCCCGGTCAATATTTAGCCCGAGATTTGTACAGCCCAAGTACCATCAAAAGCTGTTTCCCATCGGCCCATACCCTCAAACATCAAAAGTTGAGAGAGAGAAAAAGAGAGAGACGGGCTTTTGAAATAGGTTGCTCTAGCGGGAAATTCTTGGCCGGACCCATTTTTGGCATGTTATCTCATCTGGACTTTTTTTTGTAGTGCTATCCTATCCACCCTTTTAACTCATCACCGCATGCTAACAATTTTCCACGTCGGGTCAGTAGGGAAGTAGTTTTTCCTCGGCTTTAATTAATTGCAGTACACAAACAACTTATTTTCAATATTTAACTTCTTTTTTTTACAATAAAAGAGAAAATAGTACAATATGTTAGTTTTTTTCTATTAGAGTGACTCACTAGCCTCCATGTTTTGTGCATGTGGGACTCCACCATTAGATAAGCCAATGAAATGTTATGGTTCATTACGATAACTAATTAGAATTATAGATTAAGGAAAACTCTTGATAATAAAAGAGATTTTGATGGACTAGGTGTCTTTTAATAATTATCTCTAAGGCCCTCTTCTCTCCTCTATAAAAGGTAGAATACCCACCGCTTATTCTTACGGTTTGTGTACTGGGGTATTTTAGAAAAGTAGAGACAGAGAGAAGAAGGTGAGCCAAGAATTAAGGTGTTTCTAATTAAAGGGTTTGTTCACTCTAATCACGATGGCCAATAAAGGTACGTTATTTATTATTCTTGAAATGTATTGAATTCAAGATCCTGTTATATCTGTTTTCCGCATAATAGATTAAATACAGATATAGATTTACACAGTACAGTAGCAGCTTGCAGTATCAAGATTCGAGCGCGAACATCGGGAAATCTTAGCCACCATGCCAACCTC